>VOQK01035066.1:0-11661 GCA_015052645.1 Benitochromis conjunctus
AACCTTAAGCATAAAATAAAATTCACTATTAGTAACATCATAGCACCCGCCCAGCAGTATAGAAACTCCGTCCTGCTAGCTAGTACGCAGTACGAGTTATTGTAAGCGACTGTAAAAAGTCAGCACAACGAAAATAAACTACAACTAAACTTGGTTTATATCTGACCCAGATAGACTGCAGTTCATAACTTCTTACCTGAACTTCAGTTCCCCTGCCACTCGGACCGGCGGCCGCCTCGGGTCTCTCCTCCTCCTGCCTCCCCTTTCCCTCATCCACCTGCTGGCCTCCACCACTTGCTGATGTTGCTAAATCTGTGGAAGCTCCGCCATAGCCACCACCAAACAATTCAATTATTTTTACACATTTGGCAGCGTCTGCCTGAAGGGCTTGTTTCTTTTTGGCCCTAATTTTTTCTGCACCTCCTTTCCTTTTTTTGTTCTCCATTTTCTTTAGTTCGTCTAAAGATTGTTAAGCAAGGGGGCGGGTGCATCCGACCTCCTCGGCTGTAATTGGTCCAGGCCAGAGTCGATCATGACCAATTGCCCAATCCAACACCTTTCATTGTTTATACCCTTACAAAAAAAAAAAAAAAATCGATCGCCCATAAAAACAAAAAATCGCCATCGGGCATACCGGGCCAGTCCAGATATGATAATAACAATGGTAAAATACCAAGTCTTTTCAAGTAAACAGGTTCAAGTCCAATTCAAGTCCCAAGTCATTAGTGTACAAGTCCAAGTCAAGTCCAAGTCTTATAACATTTTTTCAAGTCAAGTCCAAAGTCATAAAATTAATGACTCGAGTCTGACTCGAGTCCAAGTCATGTGTCTCGAGTCCACACCTCTGCATATTAGCCGTCTAACTTAATTGCTTGCAGCGTGGCACCGTCACGCCAGGGCGAGACCGGAAGAGGCGGACCTCATCTGCTAACGTATTGATGCATGCTCAATCATCCAGGTAAGTAAATCCCAAGAGGTTGATTGTGTTCATCTGGACGTTTTCAGTGGGAGAAACGTTTCGTCACGTGACTCCTTCAGTCTCAGCTGACTGCAGGTTTCCAACCTTATAAACAGCACATTTGCATAATGACTGAAACTAGCACCACTGAAGGAACAAAGGGCTGTGAGGTCAGTTCCTGGATCATTAATGTGCAAATTCTAATGACCATCATTGATCAATAATAATTGATCATGAGTACCATTCACAGAGATTTGGGTAATGGCTGCAATCACAGCAACCAGTAACCTTAGGCCCCCTCCTTGATTCAGAGATGGTCTTTCCCTTTTCATGTAAATGGCCTGCTTGACTCCCAAACCATCATGCTGTAGGTATTTGATTCAATTTTATTTAGCTTTGTTTCTTCCAGTGTAGAGAGCTTAACCACAATCAGTGGCTACTGCCTGGTCCAGGCTTGAATCTCTCTCTTCTGGGTGTAGGCCTCCAACATTGTCATCTTTAGAGATATACACAACATGTTTCACCAGGTGCTACTCTAGCCACAGGATAAACCTTTCTTACTGTTCCTGTGGTGCAGCAACAGGAGCATAAAAGAAACCTAGGGTTGTTCTTATTTTTCTTATTGTTCTAATTAAATGCAGATCTACTAGATTTGTGAGACCCCGTGTTCTCTCCAGCTGATGACTTATAATGCTTTAAGGTGCACGTTTGAGAGTACCAGGGAGTCAAGTACTTGGAGATAAACAACCTCTATGTGGTAGCATTCAGGTAGCTGGTAAATGTTGAGGCTGTCATTTTCAGTGTCTACGTGGATGATAAAATCACAGACAATAATTATTGTACCTGAGCTGGGCACAGAATCATAAAAAGGGGAGATCTTTGAGGTGCTATCCTGCTGCCATTCTGTCAGAATGACAGCAGGATAGGAAGGGTCATTCAGGAGTTTAGCTGTGAAAGTTGCAGGAAGGTCTCATGAGGCTTGGCTGCAGGAGATATCTGGAACGATAGAGAGGGGCTGTTAATAGTTTGGACATCTTGGCGGATTATTCTTAAGGCCAAGCTCTTATCTGCACCTTAGATACCAAGTGTCAGTGTAGCAGTGGAGAGCAGCATGGTAAGCTCAGACTCATCATCTGATCTTGACTCTGCCCTTGTTTCTGTCCTTTGCTGTTTGTCTGTATTTCTAAGCTTTGACACCATGTTTCATACTGGAGCCACTCTGATAGGCCAAAGAGAGTGTACATTACTCCATGCTGGCAGCACATTTGTCTTTTCATCTCATCTCTCTTGGCAACTTTGAAGTCATTGCACATGTGACCCACATCTTAACTCCAAGACAAGCTGGGCGGCTGCAGGAAAGCTTGACAAGGTGGGTCTGGAGAGCAGTGGTGCTAAGGTGAATACCACCGATGTTCCAGTGGTAGAAGTTCTTAGGGGTGTCTGAGCCCCTGAGCAAAAGAAGATGGAGAAACTCACAGGAGCTTCCAGCTGATTTTAAACCAAAACTCCGACAGTTTTGGTCTTCATTCATCTTCAGACTCTCTGGAAGACGGGAAGACTTGAGAATTGATTGGTCAGTAGGCGGTGATTTCATACCTGTTGCACTGTAAGCTGTGAACTGAACGTGTTGTGGGGCAGGTTTGATTCCTGGTTAAGAAGGTACACTTTTGTAATGCAGAAAACCCAGGGCTAACCCCAACGTTACCTGGATAAGATGAAACCTGCTTTGTTAGCCTCTGGTCTGGATATCTTCTCACTGATTTATCTGCTTCTGTCTTTCATTTCCGGCATTGCCATTAGGCGACTGACCCATGATGCAGTAATTACTGGGAATCAGAGGATGTAAACACTCCAGTGTTATAGTTAACCCCATAAGGGATCCCACAGGAGCACAAATGCATAACAGAACGAGGAGGAAATAGGGGAGTAGAGAGCAGGCGAGAGAGAGAGAGTAAGAAGCAGAAATGAAACGCACAGCTCTGCATTTATGTGATACTAAAGTAAACGTATATCTCCATAATCTCCATTTGGCAGTGAAAGTGATTTACGAGGCTGCTGTGACAGGCCGTTGCAGCAGCAGAGGGTTTACGGATGATTGCACTCTTGAAGATGATTTTGTCACTTGAGATTATTTGGGCTCTTTGTCACAACCTTCACGTTGTTGTTTGATTTATGTGCTTCAGTCTTGGGGAGTGTAACTCTTTGCTGTCAGAAGGATGAGAAAAAAGAAATCTAAATAACTGCTGATAACAGCCCGACAGTCTTTTCACTACCTTTGTTTAGATGCTCAGTATTTACGTGCCTCATCAGAGAGACTTATGTTTGATAAAAGTGTCACTTGTAGGCAAAACAAAAAGAACCTACACAAAAACATTGCTCTGTAGCAGAGACGAAAGATGGCGCCAGTCTAAAAGGCTAAGTGAAAAGACATTGAAAGAAAAAACTTAACCTATGAATGCTTCTCATTCTTGTTGTAAATTGTACTTATGTGTAGCTCCCCTGCTAAAAGGTGACGATTGATGTCATACAGATCTTTTTTTCTTACATGTCCAGTGCAAATGACCCAAGTACTGAATTTTTAACTAGCTTTTTTTAACGTATTGTGTTTTATGTCACTAACCTTCCTGTAAAAACACTCCTATATATAGATACGATAGTACAGTGAATCTTAACTATGAAAGAAGAAGACAGTTCAGACATGTACAGTTTACCACATGTTAAAGCTTTGGGTAGATGTCTGAATGACTTCTGTGTACTAATGCAGTTAGTATACTAACTATTACTTAGTATAGTATAGTTAGTATACTATTACTAACACAGCGTTTTTATACATAGCAACAGAACAATAACAAGGAACACCAGTATCCATTAATATCAATGCCATTTAGCAATGGAGATTTTTTTTTCTCATGCAACATTTCCAGTACAAGACATTGTCTCAGCACATCTACTGCACCAAGCAACATTATGCTCTCTTTTTATTTGATTACTGTAGTTATTAGCTACTTGTCAATTATAATGACATCTAAAGGACACATTTTTAGTGAATTAAGCCTTTTCACCTGGTCTTTACTGCACTTTTACAGGGTCAGTGGCCCTTTTGAGGAAGAACTACAAACACATAGTGTAGTGATGCTGCCACCAAAACATGCATTTGTGTTTCCCTACAACGCTGACTTGACGCTGCCAGCTGTGAGCAGGCGTTGGAAGAGATTCAGGACTCTGGTGCCTGTTGTATCATTTCTCATGGAATTATCTTATAAATACTATCACCTGCTCTGAGGTACAGACTTGAGTGAATTTCTAATACATTATTAGTCTCTTATTTAGCACTAAGTAGCAAGTACTGAACTTTTCCTTTGTTTTTGCCTAACATAGTCTCCACCAGCACCTTGCTGCTCAATAGAACGGTTACCGTTATTTTTAACCCAGTGTGGAAATCTCATCCTTGATGATCAACATATTTCGTTTGGCAAAGATTTTCTGATAAATGCTCTTTCTAATGCAAACCTCCTCATTCATCTGGGCTGAGCACTGGCACTAGGAGTGCACTAGCTTGTGGCAAATGCACTTTGTGTCTGTAAATGCACTTTGTGTATGTGTGCTTGCTAACTAAGCCTGTCCCTTTAACATTATTTTTCAACATGTGGGGTAGTGCCATAAGCTTCCATGGATGTCCTTAAAAGTTTGAAACACACACTATGAGACCATGTCTCAATTTTCTCTACCAGAGTTGTCAGCGGGAGTAAAAATGGAGAAGCCTGCTGGATATAAACGTTTTTAACATGACGTTTTCCTAAACTCAAGCAAACAGTTATCAAGTAGAAATCAGTCAGTGCTTATTATAAATGAGGAAAAGAAAACAACCGTAGAGAGAAACTCTGCTGTAAGTCAAACATAAAGTCAAACACGTGCATCCAAATAATCAGTGACGCTCCATGCTGTAGCTCAGTCAGTAGAGTGGATCATCTACTAATCAGACAGGTTGGATTATCGGTTAGATCCCCAGCTGTGCATGTCAAAGTGTTACTGGATAAGACGCAGAGCTCTGAGTTGCCCTGATGCATCTGCCGGTGCATGTTTGTCTGTGAGTGTTAAACAAGGTGCTTAGGTATAGGAAAAAAGCATCTGGGTGGATGAGGCTTATAGCTAAAAGTGCTTTGAGTACTCAATTAGAGAAGTGCTATTTAAGAAGCAGTCCATTCACTATTTATTAATGAACAGCAGCGTTGTAAGGAGACATAAGCTGACTAGTGCTCAGCATCGTCCTGCTAACACTCGGACCTGCTGAGAACACTTTGTGCGTGCGTGCGTGTTTGCGTGAGACGCAGGGTAATTGCTGTCAGGTTTAATTAGCAGCTGCATGCCTGGCATCATATAGAGCTGCTGAACCGGTGACACTATAAAACCAACATTAACTCTGAAAATGTGGAAGCTGAAGAAGGATGGATGTTGTTCAGGGTGAAGTGGGTGGAGATGAGGGGTGATTTGTGACAACAGGATAGCAGAAAGAGTGAAAGGAAAGGTTTATAAGATGGTAGTGACACCTGCTATGATGTATGGCTTGGAGACACTAGCACAGACAGAAACGCATGAGGCTGAGCTGGAAGTATTAAGATTTTCACTGGGAGTGTCCGGGATGGACGGGATTAGAAACAAATACATCGGAGTGTGTCAGAGCAGGCGAGGCTGAGCGAGTTTGTGCAGATGAGGAACGGTGGAGATGAATATGGAGCTACCAGGCAGGAGCAAAAGAGGAACACCATGAATGTAAAAGATTCATGAATGTAGTGAAGGAGGACACGCAGAGGGTTGGCGTGACAGAGGAGGATGCTGGGGATAGGGCGAGATGATTTCCTGTGGCGACGCCTAAAGGAAGCAGACGTAAAAAGATTTAAGGGGGAATGCAAGGGACACATCCATATTGTAGTTTATGTGGAACTGTCATTGGATTTTCAGATTTAAATAAAGACAGTTCCACCATAAACAAACCCCATGCTCATGAAATGTGGTAGTCAAAAGGTAATATAAAAATATATACAATTAAAATGAGATTATTCACAAATGAGTGTTCTTATGATTATCATTACTGTACAGTTAAAAATACGTTTTTAATCATATCTGCCACAATATATGGACCGCGCAAGGTCATCATTTTAGACGCTATTCATTCATATCGCGTCCTAAAGATGTAAAAAAGAGACTGCTGCTTCCATCTTGTGGCGGGTGGAGGTAATGACGTATGAAAATGAGAATTGTGCATGAAGATGATGGTCAAAGTATAACTTTGGTAAAACCTTACTTTCAGGACAAAGTTTGCTTCTAGAAGGATTGTTTACAAAAGACTACAGGCATTCAACAATTTATACACATTTGAACATTACTGCGCATAAGTCATGACACACATGATTACTTTTGTGTTTTGCTGACAAATAGCACACTGCATCAACAATGTTGAGTTGTGGTGTGGGGAGGCCTATCCATGACTCACTGTCTTTCATCGTGTGTGTTTAAATCCAAGTATGCTTTTACTATTTGGGATTATTATGCTGAAAAACAAAGCCATTGCAGATAAGACATTTGCTCCAGTGTCACAACACAATATTGATCTGGGAAAGTGAACCCATAACAGTCACAGCTACAGATGTGGACCACACATGCACTGATAACTGGGCTAGTATGTGTTTCTTGTCCTGTTTACACAGTGCAGTCTATGCTTTGAATTAGTTCATCTACGTTATTGGCTGGATTTTCTTTTGACTCCAATGATGCATTGAGTGTTTCTTCTTCAGTCACCTTTCTCACTCACTGTGTGTTAACAGACCTCACTGCACTGAATCATACTTGTTATTAATCTCTGGCTCTCTGCCACAGCATGTCTTTATCCTGTCTTCCTTCTTTCACCCCAACCGGTCGCAAAAACAAAAGGGCACTCTCTACAGAACACTTATTGGTTTAATCACAAATAAGACCACTTTCTGCACTTTTGAAGTGTTTATTTACAGCACAGCGCATTCATGTACAAATTTGTTTAGCTTATAATTTCACAGATATTACAATTACAGGACAGACCCAGTGGAAGTCTGGAGTGTTCGCCGCATGCATGTCCAAACTGGAAAGGATCTGTGTCCACTTCAGGAGGGACTGAACCCTGAGGAGTCTGTTTTCTATGTGACGTGGGTCTTTAAATCATATTGTTTTACACTAACACTGAATTTTACAACGTTATTTCAGCAATGTTTGTAACATTATACAGAAATACTACTACTGCTGACAATAATAACCATAAAAAATAGCAAGAACTGAGCTCACCGTTCTCTGAGCATGGCACTAAATACAAAGCACAGATACACATGAGGCTCAGTGATGATGAACAATCCCGCAGAGGAAATGCAAACATGCCAACAGAGATTTGATTAAAAACAAGGAGTTTGTGTTCGCTGTTTTCCAGGAGTGTTTTTTTTTTATCACAGTCCCAACTGCACATCAGTTATGTGTGTGCTTTATTTAGCCACCTCCCTCCTGCTGAGGTCATGAGTCCAGGCTGCTCTGAGGATGGGGAGGGGTCTGCCCAAGTCACTGTGTTAACACATTTCCTGTCAGTCACTGTGTGTGCTCCAACTTTTCTGAAATATTTTGCTGGCATCAAATTAAAAATCTTAAATCTTGCTAAAGTGAGCAGACATGGACACCAGAGAACATATGTTAGAGTAATCTTTATCTGAGTGCTAAGGTGAAATAAATAAAGCTTGCACAGTCATACAGTGCAGCCCTGGCACTCATGCTCAAACTCCATTGGCTCACAGGGGGCCTCAGAGGAAGTCCCATAGCACTTACACACTGCATGTGTCAGATACTTCTTGTCTGATGGCTCACACGGAAACTGTTTGAATTCTGATATATAAACTGCACTGCATTACTTCTAGAGAGCCAGCTGCAAGTGTACAAGGACTTGTATTAGTCATATTAATAAAAGAGCAGGAACAATAATGGCTGCATTTAGAAATAGTTTAGAAACGTAGCACCAGCATTTTATATTTTTCATTTATTATGCAAGTAGTACTTTAAATTGCACTTAGCTAAATAACAATAAAAAAATCTGTTCTGTAGCTTTTTCTCATATGACAGCCTCTCGTGTTTATGCCCACTGTTTGTGATCCCAAACTACAAAACAGACCTGGCGATCAGTGTTCTGTCATCTTAAGCCAAAAATGAACTTTTAATCAGTGTTGGAAATGTTTGTGTACATATCTGCATGTACGTATCTGTGCTGGCCTTTGACAGCTTCTCCAGATCCCATTCCCAGGATGGGAATGCTGCTCAAACACACTGAGGTCTCTCTTATGGTATGAAATGGGAGCAGTGGAAGGAAATGTCATTCTTTCAACAGCAAACAGTGTGTCATGCTGCTGCTACACCTTGCCAGTTATTACAACAGCAAACCAAATAAAATGCAACATCAAGCTACAGTAGTTACTTTAGGAGGTGTTAATGAGGAGGAGGGTAAAGCGAAGTTAGCTTTGCAGGTTCTTTAAAAGGTCCAACAGTTGAAGTAAGAGACTGACTGTGCAACAGTATCTGACTATACACTTACAGTATATATTTAAGAGGGTTTGTGTGGTAATGTGACAGCACTAAGTTCTCCTCAGTGAGACTGCTGGTGCATGTAATGGGTCAGTAGATGAACTCTCCAGGGACCTCCTGCAGGGCACTGAAGGGCTCCTCAAACTTGAAGCGTTTGGAAATGGCTTTCTGCTCAGCAGTCAGGGCCTCCTTCTCCACGGCGGAGGTGGAGGACTGACGGCATTGACCCAGGGTGTAGGCTGCCATGACTATCAGCTCCTCTGTCAGTGGGCCATGAACTTCCTCTGCATCCTCCTCCTCAGCTGAGCTTGTACTTCTGGGAGGTTCAGGGCTGCTGGTGGAGCTGGGCTCTTCCTCCACAGAGAGGATCTCCTCCACTGTCTGGTTGTCCTGAGGCTCAGTGGGCTGAAGCCACGGGTGTGTGAGACAGTGCTCGGCTGTGGCCCGTTCCCTGGATACAAACACAGACACACATGTGAAACGGTTATCCACGTCATACTCAGTGCATACTTTCAGTGGTAGTCAGCCATTTATCTTAAACTGGTCATAGCCAGTCATATGTTATAGAAAATGCTGATAAAGGATACAGCTCCAATGATAAGAGAAATACACAAAAGCAAAAACGTTCTGAGTGAAATGTGTTGTTTGTGTGACTGACTGCGGGTGTTTGCGGAGCAGCATTTGGATGAAGGACAGGGCAGCCGGGTCCAGCTGCTGAAGCTCCTCATCACTGTAGCTCACACTGAGCTGGGAAATGTTGAGAAACGTCTCCTGTTTGTCTTCACCCAGGAATGGAGAGATTCCTGTGAGCATCACATATGCCAGCACACCAACACTCCTAAACACACAGAGAGCAGGCAGGGTGAACACAGCTGACATGAACAGGAGCAAATATTCATGCTTCAAGTGTGCGACATGCGAGTCACATAAAGATTTGATCCCTCAGACTGACTTCAATCATCTACACACAAACACTGAAGTCCAGTTTGAACCACTAGCTCTCTCACACGCTTTGTACGCTCTCACTGATGGTCATTACAAGCTTTTATACACAGTCACATGAAAAGCTCTTCTGTCACTATAAAGTACATATTGATTACACAATAGTAACACAGGGATGATTGCATAAATACACCACCAGAATTACCTTTAACTTTGCATTCACTATGTAATTCTGCCTGCCACCAGACGTGGACTCTGGTGGCAGGCTTCATGTAATCATGAAGAATCTAATCAGCGACCAGGTTAAACTGTTTTTGTTTTCCTGGCAGATATGGGCGACTTCCCAAAGTAGCTGAAGTGGCAGACAGGAAACAACGGCGGTAACTATGGAAACTGGCCAAAGTGAAGCAAAGCAAAAACAAGCCTAAAACTTAGAGTCACATCATGTCAGTGGAGTGGGGAAACCGTCACCATTTCCACTAGATCAAAAGCACCAACTTCTATCTACTTATTCATTAATACAAGGCGCTGCTATCAAACAGAACACAATCAGGCCTTCACCCAAAGCAGAACAATAAATCACACACTACTTACTTCACTTACTGAGTCACTCATCTGACTCCAGTATCACAGTCACACAAACAAGGAATACTGTTTCTGTGTATGCCAACAACACAGAACCACCAACACAAGAAAGTTCATATCTGGCATCTCCGCTTCAGTTCTGTTGGTACTCTCGTATTTAACAGACTTACATGCAGAGACATGCAGACATGCAGAGCAAAAAGTGATGGATGACATTCAGTGTTTGTATGTTCAAGTCTTTTGAGACTTTGTAAAAGATTCGGATGTGTTTTTGTGATGAAAATATATATATACTTTTTAAGACTGCTGAAGACAAGCACATTGCCTGAAAATTGCCCACACTGCCAGTAGGGGGCAACAAAGTTAAACGCTCTACAGCCAGGACACAGCATCTACTCAGATGAAGCCTATATTGGAAAGAAAGCTGAGGAAATTGTATTGAGATTCTTTTGTGTGTGACTATAAGACTATAAGACTTTCCTTACCACATGTCTGTTGCTGTGCTTATTGGCTCATAATTCAGAATCTCAGGAGCTGTAAAGATGAACAGAAACAGTTATTATTTACAATCACCCCAGTGTTCGATCCTTGTGAGGTGGTAAAGCAAGGCAGAGCAACAACTCACCAACATACTCTGGGGTTCCCATAATCTCTCTGAGTTCTTGGTGGCTGCTGACCATCCTGGACAGACCAAAGTCCACAATCTTAATGTCACCCAGAGATGTGCTTGTCAGCAGGATGTTCTGAGGCTGACGGGACAGCACACGTTATCATTAGACAGCTTTTTAAACTGTTAACTTGTGTGTGTTTCATGGAGTCGATTATTCAAAGCATTTTACTACAAAGCATTTCATTACAGAGTGATAACTGCTAGCACTTTATTCTATGTACATCAAGCACTTTATATCACATGCACAGTTATACCAATGACCTAATAATTCTGTGTTTGAACTGTAGGAGGAGGAAGGTGGAGATAGCCCAGGCAAAACGTTGCCCATCACTTTCACACAGGAAACACTCAGTTTGTGCTTTAAACTGATTTCACTGGGGCAGATGAGTTTCCCTCAGCCTCCACATTAGGCCCATACAGACTGTTTGTGTCATAGTGATGTTACACAAAGAATGTATCCGGGGTTAGTTTCAAATACACAAGTGACACAGAGTAAAGGAGATGTTGGAGAATCTCGAGCATGTCCACGAACCTTTAGGTCAAGATGAACCACATTGTTCTGGTGGAGGAAGGCCACTCCCTCCAGGATCTGTCTCATGAGCCTCTTCACGTCTTCCTCACTGAAAGCCTCATCCTCTCGGTCTGACACACACTGATTGAAAATTTCTCCTCCAGCCGCACTGCAATCAGAGACATGTGGCGTGGGACAGGTCAGTTGCAAAAATGTTCACTGGCCCTCTCTAATGTGTCAGCATCTAATGTATCAGGCCTGCAGAGCCTCAGAGACAAACAAACACATTCAGGGGTCGGCTATAGGAGGGAACTGCAGCACCCACGTGAAACCCAAACTACACAATGTTGTTTCATCCATAATTTGGCCAAAATGAATGTGAAGCTTGTCTTATGTGATTGCTTTTTATGA
>VOQK01035082.1:2500-12093 GCA_015052645.1 Benitochromis conjunctus
ATCTGTTGTGCTTCATTTCCCCTGAGAATTTTTAGAACAGGTTCAATATTATCAATTGTGACTTTACAGTTTTGAGCAATAGCATGGTAATTAAAGGGTTAATTGACATTTCTAGACTTTGTTCCAGCTGTTTCCTTTGCTCAGTGCTAACTTGCTAACCCTCAGTCCTTAGAGAGCACTGCAGAGCAGCTGAGACTGCGCTCCATGGACTTCTTGCAAGATCATGACATTGAACTTCTCACAGAGAAAGAGGTGATTAATGATGTTTAATGATATGTATTTTTTTTTTTTAAATTAGGACTGTTTTTAAAAAAGAAACTGGAGAAAAATTTCAATTTCAATATTCATTGTTTTGGTTTTGTGTTTTTTTAGGTGGTGGCAATAGATGTGAAAACACAATCTGTGATATTTGAAGATGGCCTGAGGATGGAGTACAGGAAACTCTTTATTGCTACAGGAAGCAAGTAAGCAAAAAACATTATTTTCTCACGCGGACTAAGGAGCGGAGAATATATATGAGTAAACTGACACCCGATTGTGCTCCTGTTCCTGCTTGAAAGACCAAAACCAATGAACTACAAGGGCCAAGATGTCAGGAATGTGTTTCACCTCAGGACGCCTGAGGATGCTAACAGCATAGCGAGGCTAGCCAACAACAAGAATGCAGTGATTGTGGGAACATCATTTGTGGGTGAGACAAAACACATTTATAAACATATTGTTTTCACTGGTGCCAATTCAGATGGGTGATTTGAAAATAATGCCAGACAAACTAAACATCAGAAAAAGTATTTTGTATGATCTCTATAAAACACAGGATTAGTGTTTAACTCTGTCTATACTGAATTTTGTTGTGTTTTCTATTTGAATTTAAAGTTTTAATGTAAAATAACATAAAAGTAACGCTACTGTGCGTTAAATAACATTTAAATTTGCTTTAAAAAAGAGATTTCCTCAGAAAAACACTTTTGAAAAGTATTATATACTCAAAATGTCTCTCTTTTGTTTAATAGTTAAAACTAATACACTGATACACTACACAGTTTTTAAACATTATATTATATTCATTGATTTATTGTTTCATTTATATATTAATTAATTTAGACTTTATACTGTGTATTTCTTCATATATTAACTACTATTCATTGCACATTTTTTTTAAAGTATAGCTTTGCATATAAAAAATGTCTACTCATTTCTAAAGTCATTAACTGTTAATGTATTACTGTTTTGTGTCATCCTGCATTAACTAGTGTGAATGTTAAGTGCTGTTTATTCATTATGCTGGCAGGTATGGAGGTGGCTGCAGCTCTGACTGACAAGGCCCACTCAGTCTCTGTCATCGGGATCGAGTCGGTCCCTTTTAAAAAAGCTCTCGGGGAGAAAGTAGGGAAAGCCATAATGAAGGTAGAGACGCCCTCCGGGGAAATCAAGCTTTTCAGAACATAAAGCACTTCCACAATTCTATCGTCAGCATTCTCCTGAGAGGAAACTATTAGTTAAAATGCAAATCGTGTTTCGCAGGTCAATACTGCACCACAAATGGGAGTGTAAATCTTCTCATTAGCGGCGATTGATCATGCAGACACATGAAAATTCAGCAGTGAACTTTTTGTCCTTCTCTTTTCGAGCATTCACTAGAACCGTTTTGTCTCTGCAGCTGTTTGAGGCAAACAGGGTGAAATTCTACATGCTGAATGAGGTGTCAGAGATGGTTGGCCATCATGGACAGGTATTCAGAAAGTGAGAGAAACAGCGCAATGCTCAGACGCACTATTGTCTCTTGTTTGATAACGTGGCAAAACTCAGATGAGAAGGTAAACATTGTGTCCACTTAACTTGGGATACTGGTGATTGCATCCATCTCTTTGGGGAAATCTGAGAATTTACTACATGTATCATCCCATTTCTCAGTAAAAAAAAAAACTAACTGAATAAAAAGATCAGTTTTTATAATAACATTTATTTTGCGTGAGAGGTGTTAATGTATCAATAGATAAACTAGCACTTAACTGCAAGTTGGTTTTTTTCCCCCCGTTACAGTTGAAAGAGGTTGTACTGAAGAGTGGAAAAGTCCTGCGGGCAGATGTGTGCGTCATTGGAGCAGGTGATATGAAACATAATACAGAATATGTCCTTATTGTCTGTCATTATCTAAAAATTACTTTGCTGACATTAAAAGTGTGTTTTTGCGCTCTTGTTCTGCTCTCCTGCAGGAAGCGTTCCCGCAACAGGGTTCCTGAAACAGAGCGGCATCCACTTAGACTCCAAGGGCTTCATTACTGTGAACAAGGTGCTGTGCAGAGCCTGGACCCTCACTTAAACTGTTTGAGTCACATTTCATTAAATTCTTACATCTTTCTTCAAGAATATGCAGACGAATGTTGACGGGGTCTTTGCTGGAGGAGATGTGGTGATGTTTCCTTTCCCACCACGCAACAACAAGAAGGTGAACATCCCTCACTGGCAAATGGCTCATGTACACGGTGAGTTTGTTGCAGCGTGTTATTGACTGCATTCATACGCCATAACTAAGGCTTTTATAACTCACTGATGTGAATGTTTTTGGTTTCCACTGGCACTGACAGGAAAGGTAGCAGCTCTTACCATGATGGGCAGAGCCACTGAGATCAAAACCGTGCCTTACTTCTGGTCAGCCATGTTTGGGAAGACCATACGCTATGCAGGTAGGCTGGCCTTCCATCCACCTTTAGTGTTTGCTTTAGCCTGAAAGTTTGTGTTCAGAGGGAGACTGACTGTGAAAGAAGGATCAGAGATTGAGAGGAAATGAGTGTGCCCTGAAATGTTGGTACTACACTGCCATCTAGCTGAACAAAAATGAAGCCCCGTGACCAAGAATTAGGCCTGAGCTGGATTATTTTTTTCTATTTGTGGAGGTTATGGTGACGGATTTGATGATGTCATTATACAAGGAGATCTGGATGAACTGCGCTTTGTAGCATTTTATACAAGGTAAGATTTCTAGATTTTTTCTGATATCTTAGTTTGTCTGTGTGGGTTTTTTTTTTTAACTATTGTGAACTAATATTTATCTTTTATTGTGAAGGTACCTTCTCATTGTTTCCTCCTCTGGTCCATCTATAGGAGTGAGGAGGTGGTTTCTGTCGCCAGCATGAACTATGACCCCATTGTATCCCGAGTGGCAGAGGTCCTAGGATCTGGAAAGGCGATTAAGAAGCGAGATGTAGAGTAAGTGTCCTTCCAGACCAGAATCTGGTTGTAGTTACAATAATAATTTTGGTGGCTAAGGTTTATGACAAATGTTATCAATCTGACAGAAACCAAAGTGAGCCATGGAGTTTATAATCATATGAAAAGTTTTGTGTGAGCCAAACAAGTTGTCTTATTTTAACACACTACAGAGCAATACTTTGTATTTTAGGTGATTTATTCATATTTTTAAACTGTATTTTAAGGATTACAAATTTTCTCCACTAACTATATACAGTCTTTTGACAATTAGTTAAACCCTGCTAGTACCAGGTTGAATCTCTCGTTCCACCACATCCCAGTGGTAACCCAGTTGGTAGCAAGGAGCTCAAATTGTGCCAAGAAAATATCCCCCGCACCCTGACACCACTCCTACCAGCCTGGATCGTTGATACGAGGTGGAATGCATTCATGTGTTCATGTTCTTAATGCTAAATTCCAGCCCTACCGTTTTAATGTTGCAGCAGAAATTGAGACTCATCAGATCAGGCAAAGTTCTTTCATTCCTCTGTTGCTCGATTTTGGTGAGCATTGTGTCTCAGGTGAGCATGAATTGTAGTCTCAATTTCCTGTTCTTAGCTGACAGGAGTGGCACCCGATGTGGTCTTCTGCTGGTGTAGCCCATCTGCTCCGAGGTTTAATGTGTTGTGCATTTAGAGATGCTCTACTGTATACCTTGGTTGAAATAAGGGGTTATTTGAGTCACTGTTTCCTCCCTATCAGCTCGAAGCAGTCTGGTCATTTTCCTCTGACATCTGGCATCATTTTACCCAGATAACTACTGTGCCCCGGCTGCTTTCTCTTATTGAGACCGTTCTGTGTAAACTCTAGAGATGGTTGTGTGGGAAGATCCCAGCAGATCAGCAGTTTCTGAAATACATCAGCCCATCTGGTACCAACAACCATGCCACATTTAAATTCACTCAAATTCACCTTAATTCCTCATTCTGATGCAGAGTTTGAACTTCAACAGGTTATCTTTTCTACATGCCTAAACACATTGTGTTGTTTCCATGTGATTGGCTGTTTAGACATTTGTGTAACAAGCAGTTGAACAGGTGTACCTAATAAAATATTCATTGAGTGTACAGCAAATACACTGAGTACATTTGCATTTTTAAGAAAGAACCAGCATAGTTATGAAATATTTCAATTGTTTAAGCAGTTGTAATTTCCAAGTAAACTCCAACTTTAGCATTTCACTTTGACCACCAATAATATTATACTACTATTGTCTTTAAGTGTATATAAACTCTAAAAATGATCAATTGCTTGTGATGCTCTCTAGTTTTGTTATGAGTAAACATTAACAGTAATAAAAAAATTAAAATATTTGTCGGTTATAACTTCTATCAAGCATCCGTTTAACCGTATATATGTGAAAAGGTCTTTTTACTGGACTTTATAAAATCCTGTGAAAACTAAGAACGCCCTTACTGCTTCCACAGAAAGAGGGTAAGTAGCAGCCAGGTGTGGCTAATTAATCATCACCATGTGTACACTTTATTAGTCCTGGAGGAAATTAGTCCCGGAGGAAATTAGTCCTCTGCATTTAACCCATTCACTCAGTGAAGCAGTGGGCAGCCACCAATCCAGCGCCCGGAGAGCAGTGTATAGAGACAGTACGTTGCTCAGGGATGTGATGGTAACACAAAGCTTTAATCACAATTAATAATTTGAAATCACACACAGTGGTTAAGAAGCCTCTGTGAGAGGGTTTACATATCAGTTTCTTGACTATTATTAGGAACTGCTGGATCTGTTAAATGCTGCAGAAGTATTAATGTAATGATGCTGTTGGAATCCTTTCTGTCCATTTTTTCCTTGTTTTTGTGACTATACTGTTCTTGTGCCTTCTGTTTCTAATAATGCTTGCACAAAACCTGAAGGATGTTAACACGACTTGGCAAGTATGGAAAAATATCAGCTTTCTCTCCTTTCTGCTTCACGCATTAACAGCCACTCACGGGAAGCAGTCATTTATCCACTAACTTGTGACTTTGTTGGCATGTTTCTGTTTGTATGTAATGGCTGGATTTTATATGTGTGTGTTTGTTTGTTTTTTAGGACTGGAGACATTTCTTGGTTGATTGACAAAGGCTCTCAATGACTTCCCATCTGAAGTTCCCAGTCCCTTCGGACACCTCCATATAGACACTCATGGTGCTGAGACACTGAGCAGCTATCACAGTCTATTCACAACACACACAAACTAGAAGAAATGACTGTCTGTTTGGGACGTGCTTACCTGAGGACATCGCTCAAACTTGCTTTTTCTCCTAAGAGACACTTTAAAATGACAAAAGGAGCCACGCGCGGCCTGAAAACACTGAGCGACTGTGTTGGCAGGTCTTTTATTATCGATGTTGTCATGTTTCACAACGAAGCAATACCTGCGTCAGCCTCCGTGCTGCTGCAAGATGTATCTACCTGTACACTTTGTTTATAAGAAGCCAGGGAGGGGCAATGAGTTTTTTTGTACAGATAATATTGTATATAGTTATAATCCTGAATGCACTGTAACAAAATAAGAGCATACATTTTCCAGTGAATGACAGACTTGGTCGTATGCTTGCATACAGGCCGTAGATCTGCATGGTATAACTTGCTATAACAGGAGTTAAATTAAGCCCCAAACTAGAAAAAAAAATCCTTTAATGTAGACATATGAGCAAAGCTTAAATCTGCAACAAAAACAAACTGTGTTACCACTTCAGCACAAGCCTGAATGCAGCTTTTAACCTACTTTAGCAGCTTTAATTTGTGATTTATTATAATGGTTAGAATCACAGCTCACCTCTTTGTTATGGTTACCTTGCTAGTAGAGCGCACAAATGGAATTCTTATTCTTTGATCGCATACTAGCTTGCACTGTAGATTCATGTATTTTCTAACAAGTAGGTATAACGCCTCGAAAATAAATAGTGAGCAATTTTAGCTTAAGGTTATTTTTCATAGCCGTCACCCCCGTAGAGACGTTATTTGTTACTAACTCAGGGAACTGAGGATTGTGGCCTGGGTTTGCCGGTCCTTCTGCAAGCAGAAAAAAATTAATTTGTTGTGTAAATATTTCCTCCCAGTTACCGCAGTTTTACTGGTTCAGAGCTTGCAATGCGCTTCATGGTAGAAAGCAGATATTTGATTGCATCCTGGAGGTGCCGCAGATCCCAAAACACTCTGACACACACCTCAACAAAGCGAATTAAAAGGCATTGTTCTCCCTGCAGAGATGTCTGGAATGGCATTTTTATAACTAAACTTTGAAATAAAAGTCTTCCAACAATAACCACTTTATGTTACATTTTATTTTCCATGTTATTCTACTTTTTATTTGGATGTCTGTTCTTGACTTTATTAACTGAAAAAAGTGTAACAGGTTTAACAAAAATGTTTAATGATTTCCAAAGAGGTGACAGAGTGTAGTTTTTGCATGTTTTTCTTGACAGGTTTCATTCTTTGACTCATGGTTATTAAAAATATAGATGAAATCACTTGAGTCTAGATTTCATGCAGTAACACAAACATTTCACAGTAGTTTCACAACTATTGGGAGCCATCTAACAAACGAACTGGGAGCGTTCACAACTATATTGCAAATAGCCTGTGGAGGTTTGGATAAAAGTAAGGATGCACCGACCCAACTTCTCTCTTCTGATACAAATTCTGAAATGTCAACTCAGTGCTTTTGCCACAAACTCTTTCAGTGCACCAAAGACGTGTACTATGAAGCAAGATTTCATCTTAGCCAGGTAACTTCAAGTTTAACCCTGGGTTTTCTGGATTACGAAGGCAGTTCACATCTTTCTGGGATATATGACCATAGAAACTTATGCTGCACAGCTAATCTGCTCTGGAGCAGGTTATGTTTGAGAAGAGAGGTCAGCAGGTATGCCATGACCAATCAATTCTCCCGAAAATAGTATCACCATTCCTGGAAGAGCCCTCAGACCTCTGTGCACACACAGTAAGTCTGAAGTTTTTCCATCATTAACATCAATAAGGAATATAGATTATTAGACCTTTCATTTTTGATTTCAATTCATTCTATTTCCTAACCCCTTCATATAGGATGCTAAAACAGGGCACACATCTGCTGACTTACACAGTCAGCATTTTTACCAGCTTTCCTTTCTGGCTTTCAATAGGCTAGACTTTATTAATGTAGTAGTGCTTTTCCAGTCTTACTGACCAAAATTTTTCATAAAGTGCCTTTTAATAATATAATCTTCCTATTACATATACACACACTCTGCTTTCAGCCAGTATTGTGTGTGTTTGACTGCTTCATATTGTTCTGATATTATAGTTTTACCTCTATTGTAAAATCAGTCTATAAAATCATGGACAGATCTGCTGATCAGAAGCACTTCATGTGAGCGCATTCGTAGCCATGTTAAACTTATCGAGCGGATAACCATCTTCATGTGACCAATTAACCTGCCTGCTAATGTTAGAGGTTTGTTTATATCTGTCACGGCAATAAAAAAACAAACAAACTCATAAGCAGCTCTAATGGTAATGTAGAGCATTGGATCAGTGCATCTCTGGAAAAAGCACCTCACATGCTGACATCTGTCAACACTAATAAATACATCTACAAACACTGTGGTCAAGGCAGTATATGGTGTCACTAGTTAAATCTATCTATAAAGGACTGGCAGGGTTCAGTGCTTATTAACACAAGGAAGTGGTACCCGACGGCGCAGTTACTTCACTGCACTATGGTGTCCCTGAGGTGCAAAACACAACAAAAACTAAATGAAACTTCAAACAAACAAACAAACAAAAAACACTTTAAAAAATAAAACTCACATTTTCTCAGAAGCGTTGGGGCAACATTTCTTATTGTGACTGGACAGAATCAAGCTCACCAGTTGGGAGGCATTTCCAGCTTCTATACTCTTATATTAAAATCTCACCTGAAAGACCTGAGGCACACTTAAAAGAAATATGGTCACAAAGATGAGGTTATGTTATGTTGAGAGCTACAATCCCCACCACGGGACCATTCACAGCTAAAGCAGATCCCCAGCAAGGATTTCTAGGTGTCATTTTTATAGCCTCTATTTGATAGAAGAGTAGAGAGCGAACAGGAATGTAGGGCGGGAACAAAGGGCCAATCCAGCCTTTCGACATGTGGAAATCATTACAATGGTGACACAAGGCAAAAATATACAATATTCTCTGTTGGTTTGAACAATGGGAATAATGTGTTTGAAGTCTACAGGGCATAGGACCCACGTGCTCCTATAATGATGGAGTGAGACTTG
This sequence comes from Benitochromis conjunctus, assembly GCA_015052645.1. Classification (NCBI taxonomy): domain Eukaryota; kingdom Metazoa; phylum Chordata; class Actinopteri; order Cichliformes; family Cichlidae; genus Benitochromis; species Benitochromis conjunctus. Next base: position 11,002 of record VOQK01035082.1, read on the forward strand.
ATTTTTTTTCCCTGCACAAACACTATTCAACCATCAACCAGAGCATTGTGCCTTTTGGCTTAGAAGCAGCGCCACGGGTTCAAACCTGACTTGCGACCCTGCTCTCTCCCCTTTCCTCACTGCAAAACTGTAAAAATGAAAAAATGGAATGAAGAAAGACTTTTCCACTATGATATGACCACATGGGCTCTCTGCAATGCGATATTTGCTGCTGGTTATTTTTTCTTTTTTCAGGTAGGAAAGAAAAAAAAAAGTCGTCAAATTTTTGTTTTATAAAAGCACAGCTGAATAGGGAGATATCACTGACACACCAATATAACACAAGATGTAAAAGAGCAAGGTTAAGCCACTACAAAATATTTACATTGTAAGACAGGGAAATTATAGTTTGTTTGTTTTTTACGTATTGGGAAAATACAGACTACCGTATATCTTCTAATAGTGGCCTGTCTCTTATTGACGCCCGTTTCTAATAAACGACAGTTTGAAAACATGTCACGACAAATAGACGCCGGTCTCCCAATAGTAGCTGGGCGACCTTCGACCCGGAAGTCTCTCCGTGCTGTCGTCGGTCCTCCCGCGTCTCATCACTCGGCCAGCTGTTTCCAATCAGCCGTCATCTATGACCAGCGGCATTTAAGCTGGATGCGCGGCGACCATCGAAGTGGGATTATTACACTGAACTGGAACTGTCGGCTAGCGAACCTGCTAACTGTGATTTTCTGGTCTTTTACTTCCTCTCGAGGAGAGTCGGACGGAAAGAAGTTTCGGGGAGCACCACTCGTGCACTGGGCTACCACAGACACTCGGGAGCAAAGGAGTAGCACAATTGGGAACTGCATTATTTGTGAACTGTTGGAATATGTTTTGAGTACTGTAAATAAATGCACTGTCTTTTCACCTCAGTCTAAAAACCACACCTGGGTCCTCTTTCCCTCTCACTTCCGTGACAATTCCCTTTGAGAAGGGAATAAGAGCCGGTCTCCAATAACTGCCGGATAATTTTTTAAATAAACGCCGGGGCTCCTATTGGAAGATATACGGTATTTAAAATTACTTAAAAACTACTTAAAAACTGTATAATGAATTTTA
>VOQK01035093.1:14505-42426 GCA_015052645.1 Benitochromis conjunctus
TTACCTCAGTCTCACTGACAGTTTTTAAGCAGAATACCTTCACTGAGTCCTTGTTCTAGATAGCAAAAACAATCTGTTTTCTTTTTCACCTAATCTGAGTCCGGTATTCAGAAAATGCAGCTCTCTATTGCTTCATTCAGTCAGCTCTGGAAAGGCCATTGAGAAAAGTGAAGCAGAGGATAACTATCTTGACTTAAACACAACAATAGATATTATCATAGTGGCTGACAGCGGTGGCATTGTAAATAAATCTCTCCCTACGAGCACGGCATGTTAGTCCAGTCAGCCCGACTCTGAAAATACCTAAGACTTTATGAGGTAAACAGGAGCTGAGATAGAGAGGATCTTAATTTTTTTTGGCTGTCACTCTACATCTGAGACGCACACTGTCCTTGTAGTTGTAAAATTTAGCTTCTCATAATATTGATTTTGGGTGCTGCGGTAATATTCCCGTCTCCGCTGCCAAATACAGCACAATGCAATTAACAGAGAGAGGCACACGAGTGTGGCTCGAGCCTTAAGCGAGGACTCATATTTCAAACTATAAAGCATGACTCAGACATTTTAAATATGCAAAAGGGCCAGAAGTCAAGAACTCCTGATTACTTCCTCTTACTGTCTCTCTTTTCCTGTCATGTGCACTTTTATTTTTATTTTATTTTTTGTTTTTTTAAGCTATGCAATTTAAGGAATGGCTGCAGGAAGCCACATCTCATTTGGTTAAAGAGCTGCTTTCTGTTATGATGGGAGATACCATGTTAACTCTTTTCAATCTATGCTAAGTCATAAAGTCAAAGATTCCAGTATAAAGATGACAGTGAGCTTTAATGATAAGTTTATCTCAGCTGCTGTAGAGTTGATAAAGGCTGATAACAGTAAAAGCCCGCTGCTCAAAAGTGCCCAAAACACTGCATATTAATGTCTCTTCTTCTGGTGTGTAGAGCTCCCGTACGGCCCGATCAGAAGAGGACAGAGACACGCTTTGGGACGCCTGGGGTTCCTGGAGTGAATGCTCTCGTACATGTGGCGGAGGAGCCTCCTACTCCCTCAGACGATGCCTCAGTTCCAAGTAAGATCCAAAAGCCTCACAAAGGTACCCTGTTAGAGAACATGCAACAGTGTTGGGGGAGCTGGTCTTGTTCTCTTCATAGAGTAAAATTAACATTTGCAAGGCTAACGTCTCCTGCAACATCAGACTTTTCAGAAAGGGAAGCTGCACTCGTAAAAATATTGATGATAGAGAAATAAAGATTAGAGATTGCTCACGTTCTGTATAAACAGTGATTCTTGTAACTTGCAGACATTATTAGAAGTTAAGATACTAAACTGAGATGGTTAAATGGCTCTTTAAGCTTTTCCTTATTTTCTGTTTCAACAGTGTGTGAGTGTTAAATAATGAGGTCAGTGTATTTACTACTTCATATGAGCCAAAAGTTCAACTTCAGACTCTTATAGAAGCTCAATTTCAGGGTTTTTTTTCCTAATAGTGGCTCTTGCTGACATCAGCTTGAGCGGATATCCTAATATGGTCATCTAATTTGTGAGTTGCAGCCAAGCAGCCAAACCCTTTATCTCAACGAGAGCGGAGCTAAAAGATGAGGATTATTTTAAAGTGTGAATCGTGAACAGCTATTCTAGTGGAGTCTCTAGTCGTGTGTGTGTGTGTGTGTGTACGCAATCATTAAATGATGACTACATCACAGCAGGAGAGCATTTGCTGTAAATTGAAAGTTAGAACCTCAGTGACCCTCAGAAAAATGGAAACATCCCACCGGCAATTTGTAAGCGTGTGTTCAAGCTTGATCTGAGCTAATCCCCTCTTCTAAAGTAGAAAGTCCTGACTGAAGTTGGACTGATTTCCATCAAAATCCAACATCATTGCTTTTAGGTTTAGGCAGGGGTTTTAATAGTGTGAGTAAATCCCACAAATCAAATCCTTCATTCCCCTGGGTTGTAACGGGAGTGCACGCAAAATACACGTGACTGTTAAATATCCCTGAGTGGATCCACTATGGACCCGTCTAGACAGCCATGTGAGCCAAAATCTTGAATTCATCAGTGACATTTGGAATCTGAATTTCAGTAATGACCCCAACATGTTTCTTCACAGATCAGAGCAGAACAATCAGTGACTCTAGCAAAACTACATGCCGCTTTTAATAACTGTTTTATGTGTCAGAATTTGGGCTGTGCGAGCACTGAGTCCTGCATTGGTTGGATTCCCACTGCTCATCATCTCAGGCTTGCATTAGGAACCTCTTAATCCTTGTGCCAGAGTCACCTGGTCGGTCAGGTTTCAAGCTAACCCACAGGGCTCCAAGATTAAAGCTCAGGGACCAAGTGCACTGGGTAAAGTGGTCAATTATAAACAAATTTAAGGAACAAGTGGAAAAAAATGGACATAAGAAGGGAGACTGTATGTTTTCTTTAGAAATGTTGTCACATTTATAGGCTGGGAAATAGCTGCAGGGTGACTTCACTTGCATTCCTCTATTTTACAGTTCCCAGAATATACTGCCGCTCAACTCAAGGTAACCAGTGACGTTTGCTACTGGAGCCACCGCTGTTTCCCTGTTGGGACGCTACAGAGGTAGCACCCCCAATGACAGGACTAGTCACTCAGATCATGAAACAGTGCAACAGTCTAGGATCAAACTGCCAAAGTGGCTCACATCATACTTGAGGTCACAACCGAGGTACTGTGAAAGGCTCTCACATGTCTGCAACCATGAAGCCATCTGCACTGGCACTAGAGAAAAAGACTGAGAAGCATACAGTGCCAGAGGGCCCCCACCTCCCACTCCCCGTGTACTGCACTGTAAACATTGAGGTCAATGTCTCTTTGACGAGTTCATTTCACAATCTCTGGAGCAACCACTTCTCTTTGCCTGCCCAAAATATTTTGGTCAGACAAACCTCAGGAGCAATTGACTTGTTAAGAGGTGTTTGGGGTTTGAGCTTCATATGGGATGTAGGCAGCGTGTGTATGTGTTGATGTACAACACCATCTCCTTTAAGTCCAGGCAGGTTTGTTTACCAACTCATGTGTCCTTTGGCATTTGCCATAATGTATAGGGTTCTTGAGCAAATGGTAGGAGGCTTCGTTCCACCTTGTCCCACCTCATCCCACCTCATCCTGCTCTTGCGTGGGAATGAGGGAGCAGTAGCCTGGCCTCGGGTAGCAGATCAAACGGCATCATTAAAAAGCACAGCACAAGGCCCCTTGTGTATGTGTGTGTGTGTGTGTGTGTGTGTGTGACTCTTTGGAAATGGGAACTGGAAATGGGCCTGCAACACCCTCCAAACCAATACCATTCCAACTCTTTGACTTTTTAATGCACACCCGCACATACAGGGCACTTATTGCTACTGCAAAACACACCAGAGTTAGTTAACCTCTCGAAAGAGCACATGCAGAAGTACAGGCTGTCCACAGATTGCCTGGCCTTCATTACTTCTATCCACACAACTTACTGCACTTGATCGCTGGCTTCTTTATTAACAGCGGCATAGCTGGTTTGATCCAAGTGTGAACATATGGATTAGGTGTCATGGCGAGAAAAAGTGCTGCCCCAATATTTTTGAAGCACTCGGCAGGAAAATTTGAATCATTTTGAGCATATATGTTATTTTAAAAAAAAGGAAACGAAAGATCCAATCTCAACTTTGTTCAGACGAAATTCACAAATAATTTGACTGAGTCGTTTGTCACCATGACACCAATGGGAAGTAAATATCAACAACTGTAGGCAGGGGATGTTTTCTGTAGCGATGCGGTCACATATGTACTGAAATAATACAGAGGGTGACATTCAGTGACATTAGGCTGTGAAGGCGTGCCGCAACCTTTTAAAGGCTAAAGTGGGTGAAAGTGAACTTTCTCCAAGGCAATGAAATGTTAAATTAAGGTTGGCCTGGCAACCAAGATTATGTCTATTTTACAGCATAGGGAACCACACTGTGTGGTCCATGCAGTGTTATTAACACCTCCATCCTTTTTATTAATATTCTTAATAGTAGTATACCTACAGCTATATCACACCTGCATTAAATCATACTGTACAAATGTCTAAAACACTACAGCAACGACAAAAGATATCATGAATCATTTCATTGACACCTGTATTATTTTTACCTAATCTCATGATAATCTGGGCTCTGTTATGCTCTTTGTTGCATCTTTTTTCAGCTTCACGTCATCCTCCTTAGATACATAGTAAACTCCTAGCTTTCCTAAACTGATCAATAGCAGAGCTCACAGCTAGAGCATATTTTAGGCGTTAGCAAATCAGCCGCATTTTTGTCTGCCCGCATGCCTCAAGTGCATCAATATTGTGGCATGGGTTTCTGAGCCCTGCGTGCAATTACTTTCAATCTTGCGTGAAGAGTTGATGACATATATATGGACATTATGGGCCAGATGAATTTTACTGCGTATCCAATACTAGCCCAGTTTTTTTTATGGTTACAATACATTTTTGTTCCTTTTTTTTGTTTGATGCTATAGATGGTACTTTTAGTCTTTGTTGAGTCTTGTGTAGTTAACTAATGAGCGCACTCTCTGTAGTTGTCTTTTTGTGTTTAGGGTCACAGTTTGTGAGTTATGTTTTATTTGCTCCAAGACTTCTGATATTTCAACCAAGTTATTTTTTCCCTAACCTATGATGACGCCATGATGAATCCCATGTCCTGGCCCTACGTCTGCTTAGCCTCCACTTTAGAGCTTCCAAAATCAAAAGGAAATGAAAAGGGAAATTCATTTTATTCCCTTTGCCTCTTTATGTCTAGTTTATATATTGCTTGTCCCAGTGTGAGTTTCCACGCTGATCCAGATCTTAGCTACCTGTCTCTCAACTCTTGGTCTTTGAAAGTCTCTTGTTTGGGGTTCAGGCCCCATGGCCTACTGTTTGACTTGGCAGAGGGGACTGTCTGGATTCGTCACAGGTTCTAATGTTCTTGCCATGCCACATGGTCCACATCCACTCCCTCCATTCTCTGGAATAACATTGTAAAAAACCTTAAGCCTTCGTTTACTGCTGAGTCCAAAGTCAGTGACGTCTCCAATCATGATTCGAGATTAGCTAAGGGCCAGTGACACTGGAGTTCCTCTTAACTTCCCGAAAGAATACCATTTGATTAGTTTCCACCCGGGTCTTTGATAATCGGCCTATCATAGTCCCCATCAATGGTTTATCATCACTTGGCATCAAAGCACAAAGGAATCCTCATTTTCAATAAGTGGTTAGCTCGATAATTTGGGCAGAGACAAAGCAGACTGTCATGCAGTGAGTCGTGATCCAAACTGCTCCAATCTGTTCAGCAGACACAGGCTAGAGGGCTTTACTGTGTCTGCTTTACTACTGCGTGCAGTTTTGCATTACTTAATAGACTGACACACAGAGAAAATGGGACTCCTACTTTTACATTTTGTGAAACTCTTGTTAAAGCTTTTGAATTTTGAGATGATAATTTCTTTTACAAGTAATAAGCTTGAAGTGAAATTATTTATAAACATTATTCATATTACAGAGAATGGAGGAACATGTTTAGAGTATGGAAACTGAACTAGCAGGGGAATATTGCCAAAGGGGATGCAGGGGAAATATCAACAATTTGCTCATATATCGGCATATATAGTAGCCAATTATTGAAAATGCAAAAGGTAAAGAAATAACACCATGTTATGAATTTTGCATAATTTGGCAGTCACAGGGCACTCTCCAGCTTCCATGTTGGCAGGAAGTGCTTGAAACGCCACAAACAACCAGCTGTGCAGGATGTTAGTACAGTAAGCTGCATAGAAAGTTAAATTATTCATCAAATAATTGCATTAAAATTCTTCAAAAGGCATCAGTGCCACAAACAATGATCCAGTTCACTAACAGATAGCTAGTGACTACATGACCACTGTGCTGTCGTCCTTGCCTTTCAGTCAAAGGAGCCATGCTCAGAACTTTGATACCTTTAAGTCTTAATGATAGCTATTTTAAAAACTGTAGCCCTGTACAATTGTTTATGAAGGTGAACATTAGCTATAGAAACCTAAACTGTTATTTATAGCAGGTTCTCATATATGTATGTTTATTTCTCCTGTGTCGTTGGGCATTATTCCACAGTCTTTTAAATGCTTGGTGAGCCACCCTCAAGTGGTCATTTCAGGAACTGCAGTTTTTATCAGCTTCATTTCTCATCTTCAGCGTGCCACTGGATAATTATGCACAGTTACTTTGTGTGAAATATGCTGTTAAAGCTTTGCAAACGCACCACAGACTTATGTTTGTGGGCTGCCACATCAACGCTATAATTTTCAATATGAATAACGAGGCAAGAGTCACTGGATATGACACCAGCTCCTTCAGATGATGATGTCTGGTTCATGTTATGGTTTGTTTTATCAGTCTCTCCCACAGCCTATTTACCCATATTTTCATGTTTTTTTCCTTCTGCAGGACCTGCGAAGGACAAAATATCAAATATCGCACATGCAGCAATGTGGTAAGTTCAACCCACTCATCTTTATGTCGTGGATGTCGACAGAGCTTTCAAGTGTTTTTACTGAAGAAGTAAAACTGATATGGCAAATTGTGTCTGAAAGATTTATGGGTACGGGGTGTAATTCAGTGATTTGGGATCTTGCCGTTTGAGAGAAAGTAAGAAGACGTTGCATGACATCAAACTTCTTCTATTTCCATTTACTCTGTTAATTTCATGCAGCAGTCTTCTTCCCACATGCTCATTTAGAGATGAATGACTTCATTTGCCCAGCCTTTTTCAAGCATTTTGAATATTTTAAAATGTTTTAATGTCCCTCAGGATTGCCCTTCAGATGCCGGTGATTTCCGTGCCCAACAGTGTTCGGCTCATTCAGATGAGCAATACCAGGATCAGTACCACGAGTGGCTGCCGGTATACAACGACCCAGACAACCCGTGTGCTCTTAAGTGTAAAGCCAAGGCCTCAGGCCTTGTGGTGGAGCTGGCGCCCAAAGTGCTGGATGGAACACGCTGTTACACAGAGTCTTTGGACATGTGTATCAGTGGGATCTGCCAGGTCAGTCATAAACCTCTATTGCTTTGAAGTCATCAAGAATTTTGGTTTGTTTCTTTTAACTTTTTAAGCCAAAATGTACATCTTGTGGGACTTGCATATCGAAACAACCAACTTCTCTTTTTTTCAGTAAACGAACCAAATTCTTACATTTAAAGATCAGCTCGCCTTAAAAATAACTGAGAAGGTGGTCTTCCAAAGTAAATATATCCTAGTGTGTTGTAAATAGCTGCAAGTTTAGATTAAGTGAAGTCAGTGCGATGCTCTGTGCATTTCTCTGACTGGCAACCTCGGGTCCTGGTGTCCATGTGGCATTACTTTGACATGTACCATCTGCCTAAACACTTTCACAGACCACTACACCCCTGCAACAATACTGCTAAATAGGTTTAAGAATGCTTTGAGGATCAAGGTGTGAACTTCCCCAGATCTTAATTCGAGTGAGCATCTCTTGGATGTACTGGAAAAACAAGTCCAAAGAGTCTGCCGAGGCCCCGTCTTTAAACGATGTGCTGTCAGTGTGTCTGATACCGCAGTAGCCTCAGAGACCTTGTAAATCTGACACCTTGATGGGCTAGAGCTGTTTGTGGCATAAGGGAACCTACACAGTATTAGACCAGTAGTTCTAATACTGTCGGAGGACAGTACTCCTGTCAACACCGCTACACAATCTTTGGCAATATTGTGCATTTGGGAGCAAGAGCTACGAAGTAAATCTCAAGAGGACCACAGTAGACTACCTTACAGTACTAGGATCATACCATCTGCTTTACCAATGAATATCCAATGAGAGTATTCCTTTAGATGTAGCTTTTGACTGACAGCCCAGGAAATATTTTGCAATGCATTTTTTGGGGTTGAATGGAATTATGTCCCAGGGCATCGTGTCTGCAGAGACTCAGAAGTCTCTCTCTTACGATGCTTAGAATGATATTGCGGTTTTTGGTTTTGTCTTGCTGACAGAAGCTGCAAAAAGGAAAAATCCACCATTCAACTATGGATGGCGTCTTAGCAATTCAATGAATAAATATTGAAGAGTCCAGAGGGTTGTTTGAATCGTTTCATTGTAACATTTAAATGATACTGAATTTCCAACAGAACCAGCTCGAGTGCTTCATGATATCATATCCTTTCTCTTTACTTTTGTGTTATTGCAAAGACTCTGAGACTCTAAAAGGGAGGTGACTGCGAATGTCATTTGTGATGTCTCATATTTTGTATGCTTCCTGTGTGTTCCAGATTGTAGGTTGTGATCATGAGCTGGGAAGCACTGCAACCGAAGACAACTGTGGAGTCTGCAATGGAGATGGCTCGTCCTGCAGGCTCGTACGAGGACACTACAAATCCCAGCATTCTTCAGGAAAAAGTAAAGAATTGTTACTCTTTTTTTTAATTATTATTATTTAATTAAATAAAGAAGTAATTGCTGAGCTAAAGAGGTCCACGAGCAGATTTACCTGTTCACCAGACATTTTTAGCATTTGTGTTATTTATTGCTGTAGCGACTAGTACTGTGTCTTTTTTTTTTTTGTTCAAGCTGAGGACACAGTGGTCACCATCCCTTACAAGAGCCGTCACGTGCGTCTGATCCTGAAAGGCCCGGATCACTTGTGTAAGTCCTGGTAGGTCCAGGGTGCCCTTCCATCCAAAACAGTTGAGCATGATCTTTGTGTTTGGCAGTTTCATTTCATTTGCCAAACACTACACACTGAACATGAGTTCTCCGCATCGCTATGACTTTTCTGCACACCGTGTTATGTTTTCATGCATGCGCCGATGCAAAAACAGTGAAACAGACACGGTGGTGACATTTTCATAACAGAAAACAGAAGATCATACTTGGCAGGCCTTGAAATGAATGTTTCACACTAATAGCAATCTATGATCGATCTTTTACTCTGATTTCCAAAAGATATTACATTTTGGCCTCTCTAATAAAGGCTCGTTTTAAAAGGAGCCCAGAGCAGAATAACCAGAAGGGGTATGTGTTTCTTCCCTTTCCTCTGGCTCTGACAAGACATAAGGCTTCCAGAGAAATTCGCTGATGTCAAAGTGCTGGCATCAGATCCTCACCGGATCAAATGGATAACAAATGTTTCACCTCTGTGCCTGCCCTTTGCTCAGTGGCTAGTTTCCAGATCATCTTCTGAATGGACAGCTTTTTCATTGGATATTTCCCCCCCTATCCATTTTGCCCTCCGGCACCTTGATTGTAGCCATGTGTTGCCTGATGATGGCTGTTGGTCACCCCTTGTTCCCGTGTATCTCTATTTTTTTTGTTGTTTTGTTTAAGCGTCAATGCTGAAGTTACACAAGATCCTGTATAGCCAGAGATAAAGTGAGGTCAGAGAGGAGGAAAGAGGAAAGCGTACTGTAATCCTGGTCAACTCAAAAAGCTTCATTAGCCTCATGACAGGGACAGAGTGAGCACAACACCCAGTCTGAGCTCTTCGTGTGTAGCTGAATCTGACTGGAGGTGTGTGTCAAAGGGTCTGTGATCAACATTTTAATCACATCTTCATTTATTTTCCTGAATAAAACAAGAATGATTTTTTGGCAGGCAGCGGCCATACCTGTTTGTCATCTCTTTGCACATATTGAGACTTTAATTGTTTGTTTTTTTACCTTCAGATGTGGAGAGTAAGACTCTACAGGGCGTAAGAGATGAACTGCTTTTGGATAGATCCGGGCAGTACTATCTAGAGAACACCACCGTGGACTACCAGAAACTTTCAGATAAAGAAGTCCTGAGAATCACTGGCCCACTCGGCGCCGACTTCACAGTCAAAGTAAGCGCTGACATTAATACACATGTCTTTTTCTTTCAGGCTGCACTAGCCAGTATTTGTCAACATCTTGTTAAAAATTTTGAGAAATTACCGAATTGTCCATCTGTTCTACTTCAAGCTTGACGGGTGTCTTGCCGGGGACCTGAGGAAGGACAGATCCCATATTTGCTCTAAATATTGTTTTGTATTACCAAGGTGAAACAGCGTGTGAAATATTTGGCTGGCTTTGTGAGCACATTCATTGAGATCAATGCATTCCTTACTCTTAAGTTTAACCAGCATATTTATACAGGCCCCAGCCTAAACCTTTAGCTTCAAAACACGAGTTTTGACCCTCAAACAGCCCTTTGAAAGTGCATGAAAAAAATGAGGACCCGAGAGCAATTACTGCTTATACAAAATTTCATCACCCTCCCAGCCTCACACTTGATTTAGTTGATTTTTATTTGAACAAGTCGTCAGAAGAAAGCTTCAAACCACAATTGCCCTGTTCTGCAATCAGTAAATCCAACCTTGTGGATGTCCTCTTTGAAAACTTGCCATGATTTTGTGCAGATATGTTTTCTAGAACAGAAAACATATGTTTTCTAGAACAGGCTCTGCATTGGTTTCTTTAATGGATAATCGTTCTACTAAGGTCACTGCACTACTTGTTAAATGACCCAAAAAAGAACGGTTATTTTTCTCAGGCACCAAAACAGAACTATAATTCATCAAGTGGACAAAAGCGCCACTGAAATCTTGTGTTCACAGCAAAAAAAGGAAAAAGAAAAACAACAAAAAAAGAAAAAATACTTGTTTAAAATAATTGTAGAAATTCGGGGATGACAAATGGGTCACCTCTTTGACTTTCTGAACAGGACGTTAAAACCAGCAGCGCCTCAGCAGACCTGCGTGCTTGCAAATCACTCACCCTCATTCCCTTTTTGGTGTCTTTGGTCCAGTTTGAGGCAAAACTGTTGTTTTTGTCATGCAAACTCCTGAAAGTGGTGCAGCCAAGTGATTTTCTTTTTTTTCGAATGAACTCCTGGTGAACGTCTCACAGCAGCAAAGTTTAAAGCAGATTTGATTTCATGTGTTTTAAAGATATTTGAGTGTGACTGTTTTAAATATGAAATTCAAACAACTCTTTTGTGTGATTGCTCACTTTAAGCTGGAATATGAGTTTGAGCAGTGTGCCATGCCGTTTACACAGTAGCACAAACATTCACAGCCTCTGAGCTGCTCAGCGTTACTCTGTGGTGCAAGTGCTGCTTGCTGAAACTTGATTCACGGTAAGGTGTCAAACTTTGAATAACTGCAAAACATCTGATTAGAAATGTGTTATTACATCACAACGCATAAACTTAGTTCATGCAATGAGCAGTTTTCAAAGTGCCACAATGGCTGTGGCACGTTTTTCTGCTTCAAGCACACACATGTGAGCACAAATTCCCAGACTAGGGCGAGTGAGTGGGTGTTAAGGGTTATACAGCCACGAGCCTGCGAAAACTTCCTCCCTCGTAAACACAAGTCGCGATCGGACAATAACGAGGAACTGTCGAGAGCGAAATCTGAGAAGCTATAAATGCATAATTTTCTAATCTGTCACGAGGCGGACAGCCAGCTCATATCACTCTGCTGGAAAAAGGTTTGGACAAATGGAAAATCACATTAAAAAGTTGCCAGACAGTCTTTCCACAGTAAACACATGAATGCGAATGAGTGGTCGTGAAGTCTGATTTATACGATCTGCTGCTAAAATGTGTCTTTGGGCTTTTTTTCAAAGCAAATGAAATAAAGGGCTAAGAAAACATGGACAGACATGGACATACTTATTCTATTATTATGTTCTATTATTCTATTAAAATAAGGACTGTTCTAATTCTTATTCTATTAAAACAGCCTTTATTCTTTGTTTTATTAAAGCAGAGCTCTAAGAAAATGTTTCCTCGAATCCAGCAGTTTATGAATTACTTTGTCCTTGACGAGTTTATCATAATATCTTAGCTAGTAGCTGTGCAGATGTGCATGTTTTAGGTTTCCAAAGGTCAAATTCTTTGAGCATGTTGCGTTTATAGAGCCTTCTCTACATGTAGCCTTGTGTCTTGCAGACAAACATGGACAATATCACTAAACAATATGAGTATCAATTGAAACATGTAAACTCCCTCCAGAATCTGAAAGTAATCTGAATTCAAGCATAATTTCAAGCAAATATTCAAAATAAAATAAAATAAAAAACTAATTTGAAATTGTGAGACTATAATAACACGGGTCAGAAGTCAAGTTTTCCCAAATATTTTGAGAATAACTCAAGAAGGAAGTCACTTAGGATGTTCAAACTTATAGGTGTATGTACTAGGAGTCTGAGGGGGGTTAGGCACTGGTGGGTCCCATATTTTCTTTTTTTATTGCTTCCCTTGTTTCGTAAATCCAACATAACACATAAAGCTAAATTTTCACAGAACGACATTAGTTTCAATGAGAAATGGCAGTTTGTTGTTTCAATAATTAAAGCACTTAATCATTAGGGTCTTCTTTTTTTTTTAATCAGGAAAATATTAAGAAAGAAAACTGGTTTGGACATCATAAGCTTCCAGTTTATGAATCACTAAAAACTAAGGTTAAATTAATTAATTAATTAATTAAAATTCTCCAGATGCAAAGTCAGCTTTAACAGCTTGTTTGATTCTTTATAGATTAGCAGCCCTATTAGGTTGTCATGGCTACAGCAAAGTTCATTTAACACCCCACGTATAAACTGATAAGGAAGCCCAGTATGAGTCTGTCTCTGTCTCTTAGTTCGATACACTATCGGTCTAACTAGAGGGAAGGTATGAGCTATAAACCAGAGTAAATAATGCAGTCACCTGATAGTGATAACAAGAAATTCTAATGATATCTGAACAATGTTTCTGTAGGTGGAGTTTACCGGTGGTACAGACAGCGTGGTGCAGTACATCTACTACCAGCCCATCATCCACCGCTGGAGAGAGACCGACTTTTTCCCGTGCTCCGTCACATGTGGTGGAGGTAAGCAGCATTTTTTAATACAGTAGCAGCCTGCAGCATTTTCACTCGACCGATGGCAGGCTTGGTTTTAAAACAGGATCCTCTTAATTCACAGATATTTATTAAAAGCCTAACACTGAATTGTTGCCCTACTAGATCTCTCTTAATGGTCTCTGATATTTGCTGGCCTGCAGGTTACCAGCTAACCTCAGCAGAGTGCTATGATCTACGGAGTGGACGGGTGGTTGTAGACCAGTATTGCCATTACTATCCGGAGAATGTCAAACCCAAACCCAAACTGCAGGAGTGCAACATGGAGCTGTGCCTGGACAGGTTGGAAACCAGAACTTTAAATGAATTAAACTGGACTCATTGTGAAAGCTGTATGCAAATCCTAATTTCCTTTATTGTTTCTGACTTTTTAGTGACGGCTACAAGGAAATTATGCCGTATGACCAGTACCACCCCCTGCCTCGGTACATACCCAACTACCTAGTAACACACAGAGGCACACAATACAAATCCTGACATCTGTTAATAACCATCAGTCACTTTATGATGTCACCTTTCATGATGTCAGATGGGAGAGCAGCCCCTGGACGGCCTGTTCCACCTCTTGCGGCGGGGGCATCCAGAGTCGCTCTGTATCATGTGTGGAGGAGGACATGCAAGGGACCATCACTCCAACAGAGGAGTGGAAGTGTCTTTACTCTCCCAAAACAGCTACCCTGCAGCCCTGCAACACATTTGACTGTCCGACCTGGCTGGCACAGGAGTGGTCTCCAGTATGTGAACATTTCTACTTTTGAAACTCTTTTAGTAAGAAAAACATTATGAACAAAGGCCCAAAAAAATTCATTTTCAAGACCACAGGCTGTGGCTGACTGAAGCAGTCCCTTTGTGAGGTTTAGCTCATTTGTCTTTGTATGGCAACATATGGGACTTACTTTAAAGTAAGAAAAACATGATTTACTTTGTCATGGAGGAATAAAAGTCAGTGCAATAGACAGTTTTGCTTGTGATTTTGTTGACTCTTTTGAAAAAACAAAATGTTAGCATCAGTAATGCTGTGGAACTAAATTGTATGCTGTAAACATGTTTAGTTTAGCCATAAGGTTTGAGATTTAACATCATCTAAGGGGATCGACTCACTTTTGAAGCCAGCACCAAGTGGTCATTGGTGGAACTGTAGTTTTTGGCATTCATTTTTAAAAACTGCTTAATTTTGCCAGTTTTGTAGCATCGCAACCACGGAAATGTGTAGTCATGGCTACAGACTGCAAAATGAGTGTATTGTTTTTTCATTTCATATGTAACTTCCTGTATGTGGTGTCTTTATGAGGTTTGTCAACAGATGATGTGTTCCCAATGGGCAATGTAGAAAAACTCAACAACGCTACATCCATGTGATCCTTCTAAATAAATTTCTGAGCCATTACACATTGAAATTATCAAGGCACTGCATCTAGATCAACCTAACCCTCCTGGTCGGCTTAGTTATTTTGCTTAAACTCTTAGAGCTGCTGTTACATTAACCAATCCTTCCATAAATGTCCTATATATCTTCCTCCTGGGAAATTTTCTACCTCACCAGCTGAATGGGCTCATATAGAAACACAGGGAGCCAGAATTGTGGCCTCCTAAAAACCTGGGATGTTGTTTATCTAGCACATTCTCCCTCTGCCTTTAAAATGCTTGTTTTGGCAGAGGATAGACAAAGTTCGCTCCCGAGCAGAGAGCTGCTGGGATTTTGGAAGGACTCTTTCTGTACCTCCCTTGAGTCAAAGACTTAGACTTTCTATTAAATACAAGCAAAGTCTATTACTAGGAATTAACACATGGAAAAATAGGCTATCAGTGACTGTATATCCTGTCATTACCAGTGCACAGTGACTTGTGGTCAGGGGCTGCGCTACAGGGTGGTGTTATGCATCGATCACCGTGGCCTGCACGCTGGAGGCTGCAACCCTACCACCAAACCCCACATTAAAGAGGAGTGCCTGGTGACTGTGCCCTGCTACAAGTCCAAAGGTGGGTGACTTTGCATGTTTTGTCATGTTTTAAATATAGAATGGCACTTTTTTTCAGCCTCTGTCATTTTTGCTTCATTTGCTGTAGATACACTACCAGTTGAAGCAAAACCCGTGTGGCATAAGCAGGCCATAGAGCTTGAGGAGGAAGTCACAGCGAGTGAGGAACCAACGTGAGTACCAGCACTCAACAACAAAAAGCTAAACTGCTCAGATCACAGTGGTTAAAAATAAGTAACCTGCAATTCAAGCTTTTTCTGACTCTTAATACATTTGAGACCTCGATCACTAGGCCTCTTTGGACCAATCAGAGGTGCAAGTCCTGTTAAAACTATTGCAGGTGTTTGGGTCTTGCTGCAGTTTATTATTCTGGAAAGATGCAACCGCTAAAGCTAAAGTGTAAAGTTTATCACCCGGAAAAAGAAGGGGGAAATGTACAGCATTAAATTACTCTTGCTCCTCAAGGTTAAAAAAGCAAAAAGTCAGATCCCAGTTACACAGTTTCAACAACCAACAGCTTAGGACTAACCTGGAGGTGAAATTGAAGTAGACAGAGCACAGCACTGGCACGTAAAGGCTACAGTATCAAGGTTGTGTTCACGTCAGCAGCAATTTTCATCAAGATGGAGTCCAACAGAACCGTTTACTCTGTAAGTCCAATTTAAAAATTGTAGAGACTCTGTGTAAAATGTAAATAAAAACAGAATGCTTTGATTTGGGTCTCATAAACCCATATTTTATTCACAATAGAAAACGTATTAAATATTTAAATGGAGAAAACCTACCAGGTTAAGCATGGATTTTCTCATTTTGAATTTGATGGCAGCAACGCAGCTGAAAAAAATGTTGGGACAGCTTTTGGAAATGAGCACTGATAGCAAGCCAGATGGTCCTGCTCCTCTTTAGTCTGGAAGAAGCGGTGTCCATGTTTTCCAAGGAGAATTTCACATTTCAATTTGGTTGGCCCAGAGAAGATGTTGCCGCCTCTACATCATGTTTATATATGGATTGTTTCTTGCATGATGTAGAGCGTTAACCTGCATTTGTAGATGGCACAGTGAACTGTGTTCACATGCAGTGATATCTGGAAGTGTTCCTGAGTCCGTGCAGTGATATCTGTGACAGATTCATGCCTGCTTTTAATGCTGTGTGCCCTGATGATCACAGGCATCTGAAAATCATTTTTGGACTTGTCTGTTGCGCACAGAGGTTTCTTCAGATTCTCTGAATCTTTTGTTGATATTATGTTCTATAGATGATGAGCTATTCAAAGCCTTCACAATTATTCTGAAATTGTTCCCCAATTTGCAGACACAGTTTTTTTCAAACTGGTGAACCTCTGCTCATCTTTACTTCTGAGAAACTCTAACGTGCTCTTTGTTATACTCAATCGTGTTACTGACCTGTTGCCAGTTATTTCATACTATGTGCCTTGATCTGAAATAAGCACTAATTGCTTCTTTAACCCTTGCTTTGAGCCAACTCCACTCTGATTGGTTTTCCAGTGTAAAGTTTGAACAGGAAGTTGTTGTATTCCTAAATTAGGGACATCCCCTGTCACAAGCAATCTGATGCCTGTCTCATAGGGATTATTTGCACATGCTGACTGACATCTTATGTTTAATATGATCAAAGCACAATAGGTCCACTGTAAGGTACATTTGAGGGTGGTTGAAAGTGTGTCTCATCACTTGCATGGAACTAATAAAACTTTGTATGAGGCTGTTCAAGGGAAGAAGGGAAACCAAAGGTGAAGAGTCAAAACATCTTTTGGAAAGCCTTAAGAATGTACAGTCGCTGGCTACCAGCATTACCTCAGCAAGCCCTCACACGTTCCAGATGTTCTTGTCCCACATATCAGTTAGCTAATAATGGCTGCCTTCTGAAAATGCACAATATTTGGACTCTGCCCAGTGTCTTGCATGACTTGTATTAGCAACCATGTTAGCCAGTTTAAAACATCTGTAACTCTGACTTATCTGTGGAGTGAGCGAAGTGCCAAAACATATGATTTTGCTCAGCTGCAAAAAAAAAAAGAAAAAAAAAAGCACGTCTGTCCTCAAAAAGCACATAAATATCTGTGTATAATATGCCGTCATTCACAAGCCAACAACAATATCTGCCCACCATATGGGGTCGGTTACAGATGTGAGAGGAAAGAGAATGAAATTCCTGTGCTAGACTTATTGCACCTCCGTTGCCAGACGTTTTGCCTGCGCCGAAACCCGCTGTGCGGCTGCTTGAAAAATTAAACCCATATATGTTCCACAATCAAGCCAAAACATTTTTTCACCGTGAGTAAATAAAATATTTCCACTGATGGATATTTAATTGATACGATTAACGTGGGGCTTTGGCGGATGTGACAAAAAAGTGTTGTTTCCCTCCATGAATGAAATCGGGATCGTTTTTGAACTGACAGATGTACTTTAACGGCGCATGAAGACAAACATTTCTGTGGGTTCACTCGTTGACTTTGTCGTTCCTGTTCCAAAGTCTAACTGCCGGTGATTCATTTGTTTGCCCGTAACACAATGAGTCCTTGAGCTCTTGTACAGAACCAACTTTGCCTTAATTATGAGCTCTTTATTGAGGCATCTTATAAAACAGCAGGGTCCTCTTGTGTTGCGGTGAGACTGTTAAACTAAGGAAGAATGCGGCACAGTGGTGAAGGCTGCCATGCAAAATATGCTTTGCTACCATTATGAGCTTATTAAGGAAAGATAAAGATAGTTTGTCAGGTTCACAGAACGCTATTAGAAAGCAGTGCTTATTCTTGTAGATTATGTACTTTGCTGATTTAAATCATTTTGTTTTCACCTCAAAAGATTTGTAGTGCTCACTTAGGTAGTTAACTCGTTTCTTTTCATTGCTAAGTGATTGCAAATTAATTTGACTGTATGTTCTCCCTATCCGATTGGCTCCCTCTCATAAGCAAAAGGTTTTAACAGCAGGTGGGTGTGGCTTCTGTTCTCCCACACAAAACTAATCTATTAATATATACCTCATTCACCCATTCACATCCAGTCATACAGGCCCTTTTTTTCTATATCCTGTCACTTCTATCTAACATTTGTATTCCACTGAATGCACCGGAGAGTTTGGGATTCTGTATTTTGCCCAAGGATACTTAGTCAAGCAGACTGGATATTAGAGCAGCCAGGGATCGAACCACCAAGAATCAAAGCTATTAAGAGCAATCACCACTGTGATTCTACTGTAGAAACTTCAGCACGTGGCAATCGAAGCTACAATGCTGCAAGCCTGACTGCTAATCACCGCCATTGTTACCTGCTGAAGCTCAGGCTCTGGCTGCTGTGCCGGGGTCAGCATACACTCACTCTATGTTCTTCGCAAGCTTTGTGTTAGCATACTGTCTGTGCAGATGTCTGCAAAGAGACGGGATTTCATAAGCAGTACAATGTGGTTGTTTCTCTGGATGCAATTTTCACTTTAGCACAGTGAACATGTCCTTTTGTGCAACAAAAAAAAAGTAATGTCCACATCTCCACTCCTTAAAAATTGTAGACCATTCCACCATTTTCCACATAAACTGAGATCAGCTGATCGGCGTGTTTAATGTGTTTTTCCTTTTGTCTGTCTGCCCATCGTGCAGATAATTAAAGAACTTTGTAACAGTAACCTGATTACTGAAGTTATTACAGTGGCATGGTACATTACTCAGTTTAGCGTCTAGCACTCACAACGCTGAAGTACTGAAATAAAGTCATACACACACTTTGTGTCTTCTTGTGTTCAGGTTTAGCAAACAGAAGTCATTAATCTAGGGGGGAAATGTAGCCATTTTATAAGACTAATAGCTCTGCCACCATCTATCTGCTACATGAAAAATTGCATCTTGATTCAGTTTAGACCCCCCCCTCTCACACATCTGCTCATGACTGTGCAGAGCTCTTGTTGACTGGTGATGTGTTAGCTTTACCTGGCAGCGTTTCTGATGGATGTAGTAGTTTTGCTTTTTTACTTTTACATATGTCTCAAATGACCATCCTTATCAGCTACTCATTCAATCAATGACAGCTGTGATTTAGAAACACAGTTCAACCTGTGCCTCTGGTCTTAAAAATTTGTGCATGTACTCAACACCTCCAATATGACATATGTGCAAGTCCTTTAAAGTCTATCTGCCAAAAAGGAACCAGAAGTGTTGAGCTCAGGCCTAAACAGGACAGCTGCTCTGTGTTGTAAACATCAGGCTACTGTCCAAAAGCTACAATCCACACTGTAAGTATTTGGACAGCTGGACATGTGTTTTGTTGTTAAGGCTCTGTACTCCAAATGATGGATACCATGCGAAAGGGCCAAGACTCAGTTTTAATTTGAGTATTTTTCTATCAATGTGTGTCTGGCAGGAAGGAGCGGCTAGCAGGTCCAGCGGCCATGTGGTGTGGAGGTTAACCGATCAACTCAGAGGCCAGTCAGTTAGGCAGAACAACAGACCTTTATTTGGTGTTAACAGAACAAGACCATACCAGCCAGCTCTCCACGGCTCTACCCTATTCATAAATATATGTGGCAGGGTTAGGTAGTCGCTGGCGCCAGCCCATTACAATGGTATTGTCTCTCTAAACAGATGCACAGAGAGCAGCATGCTCGGCTGTCATGGCTGCAGTTGCACTCACACTAGGAGACTCTCCAACTACTGCAATAGTAGGACGACACCGCCCTAGCGGTGCTATGTCATAATAAGGGTTGTTACAAATGGTAAAGAAACTTGTGGTGAAATATACCCATCGACTTTCTGAAATATATTATTTTATTTGCTGAGGCACTGCAAAGGGTAAAAGTGAGAGGCTGTCCCCTCAGGCAGGCTTCATCATTTGGTCTCAGGTGCACATTGTGGTACAAATGCTGTTGTCGTACGTTCATATTTCATTAAGTGAGTATCCAGAGTTTTTACGAGCACATAATGAACATAAGAACCACTTTGAATGATCTCCTTCTGGGTGCATTTCCAACAAAGTTACAGTATCAGTTAAATTTGAAGATCAAGAGGGCTTTCAAACTCCTTTCTCTCTCACACTTTCTAATCTTTTACCCACTCTGATTTCTGTTTGACGTAGTGATAGTTCAGTCTCTTGGCGTTTCAGTTTTTCTTCCTCTCATCCATTTTTTTTAAGATGAGGAAGGATGCACATGAAAGCTGTTTATCCAAGAATAGCTGATCGTAATGTTTCACAGCTGTGCAATTAATCACGCTGCACTGACTGTATTTCATAAATGCTTAATGAGTTTAAGAACCCAGTCACTAATGAATACAATCTGTTTACGGAGAAAACCAAAAAAGACAGCAAAAAAACCCCAAAAAACCAACAACTGTGATTTGCTATCAAACAGTCCAGGTTTGGTTTGGAAACGGTCCTTATCAAATCGAACTCAGTTACATTTTCATACTTTTCCACTTGAATCATCTATTGCTTGCTCTCCTCTCCAGCTTTATCCCCAGTCCCTGGCAGCCATGCAGCAGGACATGTGGCGCTGGGACCCAGCATCGGACGGTCAAGTGCCAAGTGCTGCTGTCTTTCTCCCAGACAATTGTGGACGTGCCAGATGATGAATGCGAGGGGGTCAAACCTGCTACCAGCCAGCCTTGCTACAGCAGTCCGTGCTCTGTAGATTTGGATCAAGCAGGAGAAAGTGAAGAGGAGGAGGAGGAGAAGGGCAGGACACTGCAAAGAGAGGAACTGCACGACTGGGAGTATGAGGGCTTTACTGAGTGCTCAGAGAGTTGTGGGGGAGGTATGATCTTTATTGATCTCTCTGACATGGGAAAGTAAAGAGAGAGAAGTTGGAAGAGTAGAATCGGGGAGTTGAAAAGTTAACTCGTGTCTGCAGCTATGCTGACACCCTCCCAGTGACGATAAAGATATGCTGCTTAGCAGGTGTAACATTTAACACATCTCCAGTCTTAGGTCAGCATGTTAGCATGTCTGCGATCACTGTTTTCTGCAATCCTTCTAATGCTGTTTCCCCTTAAAACCAAAAATATTAGCCCTATCGTGGCCCTAGAAGAAAAACTCAGGAGATCTCACAAGTCAGCTCTGCATCCTGTGGGGGACCATGTGCAAATTTCATAGCAATCCATCTCAAAATATTTTCTAATATGTTTCCCAAAAATATGTAAAATTTACTTCCAAGTGAATCAGGAATAAATATGCTCACATATTTTTTTTTTCTTCTACTGTTGGCTGATGTCGCTGTAGAAATACGCCTACGCATTTTGGCACAGAGTCTTCATCAGGTACAAAAGTTCAAATGCTCTGAAGACTACGCGCTGAATCGTGTACGTTTATTTCTGCTGTGATGCGAGATCTACTGAAAAAGTTTATTGCGAGTATTTCTGTTCTTTATCTATGTTTGAGATGTGCTACATTTTTGCATTCCTTTAAATATATTTATTGGATTTTGGGTTAAGCCCTTTACTGAAGCTTTCACTGTGTACGCACATCCTTTGATTTTCACTGTGGTGGATTCAGAGACAGTGCCAACACCTGTGGTAGCTCCAAAAAGCAGAACAGATTTGTATGCGAGCATGCTGCGAGCAAATACATCACCAACAGACCAACTGTTATGCAGTTTGATTCGACAGTAAGTCTTAAAGACAAAGTCAACTCCATGAGTGCCACTAAGTACGTCCCAGTTGATTCATTAAAACCAATGTGATGTGCTCCAGTCTTAAACCCATGTCACTGGATGTCTGATGCCAGTATATGCCTTGAGCAGATGCAAGTCATATCATATTAAATGATAGTGGATGGCATAAAGGTCATACATCGCCAATGCTCAAGGCACCAGAAAAATGCTTTGCCAGACAGAGACCGCTTTCTTAAATATCCTGCCAACATGCATTGAGGCTTGCTTTAATCTTCCTACCTACACATCCAAGCATGCGTGCCTGCCTCATGTGTGTTAGCCTTAATCGCTGCGTGCGTGTGTCCGTTTGTAACTTAATTTCTGCACATGGGTGTGGGCTTTTGTCAGTGTCTGTGTATGCGCTCATCCAAACTCAACAACCTCCCATTCGGGGATGATTACACACCAGTATCAGATGTCCGATGCACACCCTGAGGGCTGTGCTCCTGTGGACCATCACACTGCTATGGCGTTTGAAGTGCCTACTTTGCTGTTATTGTCCCCATCATTAGAAGCAGACTCAGGGAGTTATGTTACATTACTTTTAATATGACTTCGCATGAAAACTCTAAGAGTGCATCCACAAGTTGAGGCAACCAAATTGTTTTAATGTATTTTGGACCCTAAAATCTTCCATTTTTAATTACAGTGTCTGCAAGAAAACAAGCATGACATTGCTGTATTCTCTAACCGCAGGTGTGCAGGAGGCAGTGGTTATCTGCCTGAACAAGCAGACCAGAGAAGCAGCAGACCAAAGCTTGTGTGTGAGCTCTCGGCGACCCCCACGACTCCTCCAGGACTGCAAAACTCAGCCCTGCCCACCCAGGTACAATTAAACCCCCTAACTCAGACCTCATTATCGTCATCATTATTATTTAAACATGCTTCAAATGGTTTGCGCATGAAAATTAAAAAGGATTTGATTAATGAATGTAGTAAAAAATAGAGAGGAAATGCATTTTTGGGGTGAAAAAAAAGTTTGGCTACATTTAAGAGAAAAATATTAATTAAAGTCAGGACAAAAATAAAGCTGTGCTTTCTCTTAGTTTGCCAAGAGTCTATCCATCCAAAAATGTGCAATATTCAGTACAGAAGTGAAACACTGTACCACTTTTTTGGAGCCTAGATAAATTCGTAGCCAAATCAGTTTAGTTTGACGGTTCGTTGGGACAGAAAAATTCAAAAGCTTCTAATCCGCTATGTTATGCCTCTCGGTTCAAACCAACTGGGGCAATTAAATCTCTGTTAAGGCTGCTCGAGTCCAAGAGATACTAAAGCAGAATGACAGAGATGGATGGTTGTATCTCTGCAAGCAGCAAATTAAACCTTGTGGAATCTGACAGTGATTAGCTTTACCTGCGAGGTTCAGTTGTCCTTGGAAAGGGAAATCTAGGAGGGTTCAGCTGTTATTCTAAGTGATTTCTTTTGGCAAACTTTTTTTTTTTTTTTTTTTTTACAACTAGGAATGGCCTTCAGTGATTGCATGTCATATTGACAAATTTGCCACATTACCCGAGGGGTTAACAATGTAGGGTTTATCCTGAGGGGATGCTATTGAAAAGCCTGTGGGTGGGTAAGTAATGTTATGCAGTCAAGCTTGACTTAAGTTAATACATGTAATGGCAGTCTTCCCGTTTCCTTCTCCAGGTCAAAATGTAGGTCCAGAAAAAAAAAGGGATTACTGAAGTAACTGTGATCATCCTCTGGGGACCGTTCAATGCTTGCTACATTTCAAGTTCAAATTATTTGTGATATTAGAGGTTGAGGCTGTGCTGTTAATGTTTAAGTCAAAATGTAGCTTTTTTGGTTCAGTTCAAAATACAAGCAGTGTATAAACACTGTTAGAATTTCACATTTCAAATTGCAAATCATAGGTAATGTTTTGTGAACCTACCAGATTGATGCATATCCAAATTAAACACCTAAAAGGTCAAACAGCAAAACTGCATGTTGTTTAACATGAGCGAACTGTGGCTAAATGGTGAGTGGATTTTGTGGTTGGCCACACGTTTCAGGTTAACACCGTGCACATTGTCAGTGTTCTACCCCTCACACTCTTGTCAGAAAACCCAGAGGCTTGCAGTCTGCCCTTGCCTGTTTTTCCAGGCTTTGAGTCTTGTTTT
Source organism: Benitochromis conjunctus (assembly GCA_015052645.1). Lineage (NCBI taxonomy): Eukaryota > Metazoa > Chordata > Actinopteri > Cichliformes > Cichlidae > Benitochromis > Benitochromis conjunctus. The sequence continues at coordinate 38,143 of VOQK01035093.1, forward strand.
TAGGCACAACAAATGCAGTATTGGGCTTGTTTCCTTTGGCCCTTTCCTCCCTCCCCGAGGCCTCCTCACTATCCCATATTAAGCTACACTCTTTGGATAGTGTTCCCCCTGAAAGGAAAACAGCCATAGGATTTAGCTTTGAGTATAGCAGCGGTCCATGAACAAGCTTCATTCCCAATTCTCCTCAGAGCCTTAAATAAATATGAGTAGTTTTGAAATATCACCCAATCTGTCAAGCAGAAAATGAAATTGCTGCCATCTCATTTCAAGCCAAAACTTTAAAGGCATGGCAACCACTTGGACACAGGCCACAATTTGGAATAAACCTGCCAAAGTAACTTTGATGCTGGATTAAACCCAGTTTAAAATTGTGCTGGACAACAACATGAATTTTAATTCCAGTAGTTCATTGGAAAAATACAAATGAAAAAGTAATGCCATAGGGATTTCTTGAATATCGTGAAACTCGGTGTGGGATTTTATGTTTCTTGCCTTTTTCACTTGTATTCACCTTCATGATTTTACATATTCATAACGACAAAGGTGTTCTCTCATTGGATCAAGAGAAAATATTCTACAGTACCATTTGCAGTACAATGAAGTATATGTATGCAATGTACTGTAGATTTGCCATAATGAGCACAATAAACATTGTTCTAACAGGTGGGAAACTGGAGAGTGGAGCTTGTGCTCAGCTACATGTGGGGTAGGTCTGATGATTCGCACTGTGGTGTGTACCCACCGGCCCTCTCGCGACAGCAATCGCACTTTAGTTTTGAGGCATGAAGACTGTCTGAACCCCAAGCCCAGTCCTCTCCAAGCCTGCAACCGCTTTGACTGCCCTCCTATGTGGGACACGCATGACTGGGGACAGGTAAAGGACGTCATCTAGAAAGTTCACCACAACAAATGTTTGACAATTGTGAATCATACGCATGTGACTGATTTAATCTTTGTGTGTTTTTGCACCCAGTGCTCCCAAAGTTGTGGTGGTGGGGTTCAGAGGAGGAAGGTACTATGCAAGCAACGGTTGGCTGATGGCAGCATTCTGGAGCTACCTGACACCTTTTGCCCTTCTAAGAGTCCTACAAGCCAACAGCCCTGTGGTGAACAGGAATGCCCACCTGAGTGGGTCACAACTAACTGGTCCCAGGTAGCCAAACTTTCAGCCAGAGACCATTCTGCCATATTGGTGTTATTCAAATGGATAAATAAAAACGGGTACTTTGCAGGTTTTGTTTATTTTAATACTTTTCTCTTGTTTGTCCAGTGTTCAGTGACATGTGGAAATGGTATTCAAACCCTCCAAGCTGTTTGCAGGAAGAAAGAGGTGAATGGAAGGTATTTGACAGCAGACCCGAAGAACTGTTCCCTGCTGGCTCGTCCCATCAGAATCCGACCATGCTTCTTCAGGCCCTGTGAAAGTAAGAAACCCTTTATTTGACTGTATTTATGTAATTATACTGCTAAGAACCAAAAGAAAAGCGAGCTAAGTTCCTCAAATGCAAAGTTTTGTATATCCCAAACAAAGTACAGATATTTGAGCCAACAATCAAGCAATTAACTTTTCCCTTTAATTACAGACTCTATCAAGCCTGATGCCACCATACTGGCTCAGAGAAAAGTTTATATCCAGTGGCGGAAAGGCAAAAAGGTTCACCTGGGCATTGGTGGTTATGCGTACATCCTGCCTTGGACAACTGTGGTCCTTCGCTGCCCAACCCGCCACTTTCGTAAGGGCCAAATCCACTGGCTGAAGGAAGGGAAGCCCCTGGTCAACCTTCCACACCTCTCCATAACGTCACTAGGATATGTGAAGATTCATCAGGTTCGTGCATCTGATGCTGGGATATATACATGTGTCGCAGGTGAGGCACAAGAACATTTAGTCTTACAGATCATTGGCAGCAAGCAAAAGCTGTCGGTTCCAGAGTCATTGCTCAGACGACAAAAGGTTGGGCGACCGGATGCAATCTCAGCGCGAGAAAGATTTCAGGAGCTTCATGTCTCCCTCAACCGATATGATGCAATTATTGAGCATTTGCTCAATCATAAAGAGTCCATTCGAGATGAAAAATACATTGCTGACAAATCACCTGCTAGTGAAAAGAACAGTTCGACCCTGGAGGATGAAGGGTCAGAAATTTACATCCCAGAGGTCCTCGTTGCCGACACCCACAGGCTAGAGGAAATCATGAAAAACTTCGCCGAAGACCTTGGAGGACTACGGGAGGAACAACTTATCGCACAACTGCTTAGTGAACTCACTGTGGCACAGGGTGAAACCAATGAGTCGACTCTTCACCCTCCAGAAAGCGCTGAATCTTCCACACAAGAGCCCCTCCATTATAAACCAAACATTAAAGCCCACACAGCCAGAACAAGAAACCCACTGATAATCCAACGTTCGAAAAAGATTGGAGAGGGGCCACAATCTGAAATGATAGTTTATGTAGGAATGCCAATTTTCCTGCAGAAACCAGTTGTTAGTTTAGTGTTGAAGTGTGAAGCAGTAGGAAACCCTGACCCATCTTTGACATGGATGAAGAATGGGAAAGAGTTGCGCTATAGTAGCAGGTAAGAACTAACCTTGAAATAAGGACTTTTTGCGAAAATGACATAGATGCCTGTGAATTTTTTATCTTTATATCAAAAGACCTGGATGACTGAGAAGCTTCATAGATAGCTTGTCTTTGTGTTGGCAGGGTAGGCCTGTTGCCTACAGGATCACTGAGGATCCAGTACCCAAGCAAAGGGGATGAGGGTTTGTACACCTGCACTGCCAGAAACCGTTTTGGAAGGACATCTCTTTCATCTTCGGTGCAAATTACTGGTAAGGTTAATACATCTGTAAGTTTCAATGGTTTACACAGAAGCTCCACCTTCCCACGGTTCAAGCTTCTGCCTTGAGATGCTTTGAAAGGGGCCTTGAAGGGAGTAGGAGGAAGCTAAGGTTCTCAGTCACACAAGCTTAGAGACTGGTCATCAGATAGCCGACAACCATCAGTTGCCCAGGAAAAATGTGAATTCTGGTTGCTAGCTGACGCCAACAAACTACTTTCCAAGCAGTAGTGAAATTGTGAAAAGTGTGATGCACACCAGAACATTCAACGTGAAAATTGGGCCTTCCCAACCAACACATTTAAGAAGATGGGACGTTTGCCTTCAAGGTGAACGGTCTGCATTTCCGGTCTATATCGCTCTTTTCACACATTCACTACTGCTTAGAGAGTAGCTTGCTAGTGCTTGCCAACAGGTCTGCATCTTCTATGCAAAATATGGGCGACTGTGGCAACCTGCTACCAACCTAAGGAATTGCAGCTCTGTATACCTTTTTGAGACCAATTTTATGCTAGTGACTTCTAGCAGCCTCCAGCAAACACTCGCCAAATGGTCATAGAATACAACCAGCAGTCACTGCTGGCCACTCTCTAGGTCTGTGTGAATCAGGCTTTAGTAGTTGATTTCACAGTGACCCATGGTTCACTAAAAGGTCTTAGTAGCTGAGGCCCAAATCCTCATGTAATGTAGGTGGAGCCACCTTTTAGCTACTAACTGCGATTAAGTTTCAGAGATATTTTTCAATATGTAGATACTAAAAACATCACTATGACTTTTGAGGAAAGTTTGTTAGAAATACTTAAAATTGATAAAGTTTGTATAGACCCAATGTCAAGTTGGGTTTGTCCTAATACCGCTTCGTATAGTCCAGTTTACAGTAATTTATGTTGTTCTTTGCAGTTTAGGCTTCGAGGTTCTGGGAAAGCATGCGTTCATCCAGCATATATACACACAAACACAAGAGTAACCACAGACACAGATATTCAGTAAGCTCTTACTTACCCCAGTGGCTCATGTGACTGAGTCATTGACAGAGGAATGTCCGGGGCATCACACAGAGCTCGGGTCACCTCTGAGCTACGCTGTCCTTCATCTCTTCGGCATGATCTGCCACATTCTCATCAAAGCACCGCCACTGTGCGTTTCCTGATCCTATAGTACGCTTCCTCTCCATACGGCAACAATTAGAGGTTCCAGGCAATGTTTCAAAGAAGATTAACTTAACATACCCTATTCAGCTAATCTAAATAGAAAGGATAAGGAGTCTTTAAAGAGCTGAAAAATGTCCTGACTGTATTTTCTTATATTTGAATTCAGATTTGGTTAAAAGCAATGTAATGACTATACTCTTGGGCATTTTAAGGTCAGAGTATTTGAAGAAAAAGGAATGCAATCCAAAATACATGGAATAACTTTCAAATATGTTGTGAAGACTGTCATGAA
>VOQK01035099.1:6807-27549 GCA_015052645.1 Benitochromis conjunctus
CTTATTGCTGTGCAATGCCCGACCATTAAATGACAGTAAGAATTTGACAGTAAGATTTACAGATTACTACAGAATTTACAGATTTTAACTTAGAAATTTACAGTAAAAAAGTGTGCAAATAACGATTTAAGAAAGAAATTATAAGAAGTGCGCAAATAAACAGAGTGCATGCGGTGACATGGTGTATGGGAGTCCAGTCCTACGCCTGGTTCAGGGCCCAAACCTGGGGGAAGAAGCTCCTCCTCATTCTCTCTGTTTTGGCCTTAAGTGAGTGGAAGTGCTTCCCAGACCTCAACAGTCCTGGCTTTGGTCTCGCACCGCTTGGTGTAGATGGACAGCAGGTCAGGAAGCTCTGATCGAATGATGCGTTCGGCCAAGCGCACCACTCTTTGCAGAGCTCGTCTGTCCTGCTTGGTGCTGTTCCCAAACCAGGTGCAGATGTTTCTCATCAGGATGAACTCGATGGTGCAGGAGTAGAAGTTCTTAAGCACCCTCAGCAGCAGATGGAAGTCTCTAAGTCTTCTGAGGAAGAAGAGATGCTGACGGGCTTTCTTAACCAGGGTTTTAATGTGACAGGACCATGTCAGGTCCTGAGTGATGTGTACGCCCAGGTACCAGAAACTGTCCACACCCTCCACTGGCGCGCCACTGATGATCAGGGGCTCATAGTTCCTAGCCTGCTTTGTACTGAAGTCCGCAATCAGCTCCTTAGTCTTGCTGATGTTTCGGAGGAGGTTGTTCTCCTGGCACCAGTTCTCCAGGTTCCTAATCTCCTCCAGGTAAGCCTTCTCGATGTTGTCGGAGATCAGGCCCACAACAACAGTGTCGTCAGCAAACTTGACAATGGAGGTGGTATCTGATGTGGCTACACAGTCGTGAGTGTACAGTGAGTACATCAGGGGGCTTAAAACACAGCCCTGAGGCGCTCCAGTACTGAGTGAGATGAAGGGAGAGACATGTTTTCCCACCCTCACTGATTGGGGTCTGTCTGTGAGGAAGTTGAGGATCCACTGATACAGAGATGAGCTGAGTCCTAGATCCTTCAACTTGGTGAAAAGCTTTGAGGGAATTATTGTGTTGAATGCTGAACTGTAGTCCACGAACATCATCCTAACATAATTCCTTCTGCCAGTGTCCAGGTGACTCAGGGATGTGTGTCGCAGGTGTGATATGGCATCGTCTGTGGAATGCAAAGTGAAGTGGGTCAGTGGTGGCAGGAAGTGAGTGAGTGATTGTGGTCAGTATTCTGTTACATCTAATAATAAACTCAGTATTGACAAAATCATTACCACTAAAGTATTTTGCAGCTGGAAAAATGCAAGTTGGGTCTGTCCAACCTTCATGAGCAGAGCAGCCTCATACGGTGTTCATTTTATTTTTCACATCTTAGAGCGTTCACAGACATGACGATCTCCCTCGTATTATAGTAGATCAAATATTAAATGTACCATCACGGCAAATGGATTTAACCTGAAATCTAACTCTCACCATGTGAATTTACCTAACGCACAGGTTGGTCTGTGGTTAACATGCTTTGCTCTGTTAATTTTCCTAAATCATTTCTAAGTTTGGAGTCTTTGCAAATATTTTTAGGCAAATTTAGGAGCTCTTTGTTTTATAGTGTTGTTTTATGTTACCATAATATATTGTTTTATATTATTGGCCTGATGTTGTGATAGTGTATTCAATGCAGAATTTTTATGCGCCTGATGTGCCAGTAGGTGGTGACCAAACACTTGAGCATCAGCAGGTTGTGGGAAGAGAAAGGATGCCTGTAAAGCACGAGAGTTTTAAAAGTTCTCTTTAATTATATAATATTAGTATGGCTTATTATCATTTCCAACCTCTGTGTTTTCTTGGTCAAGATGCAAAATTTGCAACTGTCAGAAAAAAAACGTGGCTCTTAGTATTTCGTGTGAAACACAACTTTCTGTGCAGTCTTTTGTCTGTCGTATGAATCACCCGAGCACATAAAGTTTGGATGAGCCCTTGTAGGTCTCCAGTTAATCACAGGAGTGATTATATAATTGACTCAAGGTTCTGATTGGTATTGTTACCCCATACCAAGATGTTGAGATGAGGAGCAAAATCATTCTCATGACCTTTTCAATCGAGCCTTCTTTTATGTCTTAGTCATCATTGACCATAATTAGACATAATTGGTGTCTCGTTGGAGTTTTTTTCTTTGATGATCATCACACTGTAATCCTGCGAGACAGTGTTTCTGGCTTTCAGTGGCACTATTAAATGAAATTTATGGAAAAGTGTTGCTCAAATTCTAATTACAGTGATCACATGATAATTATCATCCTTCAGCCTTTTGTGCTCGGATGCTCGGCACATTGCGCATAGACGTTTCACACTCCGTTTCAGGGCATTAACGGCACGGATGCTGGAGAAAGTGATACCAAAGGTGCATCGTACATTAGATAGCGATATAATGTGCCGTGGCCACGCTCCATGGCAACAACAGGGTTGCTTCTCCACAGTCCTTTTGAAAAACTGTTTCTTCACTCAATTTGTGATGCTCATGTGGTGGCATATCTATCTATTACTAATAAGGCATTCAGATTGTTGAATCACACGAGTGGCCACATGACAGCTGCTAACTGTATCTGTCCCTGATGGGTACATGTTTTCTCTTACTCGTTGAACCATTCTTTAGATTATAAGACTTTAGACAATAAGAAATTCATGGGAAATCACTTGGACTTTGTCTTCAACCCAGATGCTTATTGTAAAACTCTTACAGGATGGAAGCAGCGACCTCCCTGTTCTTCTGGAGTTGAGCCGCCTATTAAATGTCTTGTGTTTAAGTCTTTGTGATTCATGACTGGACTGCTTATTGTTTGATTGGATGTTAGCTGTAAGAATGCATGCATCACATATTTCCCAATATCCTATAATATTTTCTCATGCTCAACTGAAGTGGTGATAAAATCAGTTTTGCCATGCTGTATTCCATTCATCCATCCTTCCTCCCCTTAACAGTCAAGTAGTACAGTAATAAAAAAAAATCATTAAATTAATATAAAAAAATAAAATAAGAGTTCTTCTTTGTTTTTTGCTACATGTGACAGTAAACATATTATAAATGTATTTTTTGTGTTAACTTGACAGAACATGCACTTTGACGTATTAAAAAGGGATTTTTCTGTTGTTTCTGAAATTTGATGCACTGACTTCATCAAGTAATCAAATACACAATGACTTTGTTTCATTTTAATACGCCAGCACACTGAGATTTCCTCTGCAGATACTGTATGAATCTAAATGTCTTAATGCTTCCTTTTTTATGAATGCGGTACTGACTTACGGGTCTGTTGTGTTCTGAATTCAGGACACCGCCCTGGGGAAGCCGAGAGAGGTCTACCGTGTAACCGTCGAGTCCAGCCAGTGCGAGGACCGTCTTTGCGCCTCCCTCAACCTGACCTCGGCGACCTGGGCAGCTCTGTCAGATGGTAGCGGTCGACTGTACCTTCTCCGCACCGGCAAGAGGGGAGACAGCTCCCATATGAAGTGGGAAGTAAGTATAGATGTTGTGTTAGCTGCTGTAAATAATGCACAAGCATGTTTGGGATATTTTCTGCCGCGGAAGTGAAGGTTAAAAGACACAAACCAGTTTATCGTGTTTTGTGGACCTGAATTCACACCGTGTACCACTGTAATACTGGTGCTGCTTTTTCTTCTGCTTTCTTGGGTTTACATCACTAATTATTAGCTTTTGTAACTGACAGTTGTTCAGTCAGTTAGTCACTAGCTCATTGGCGTGTTCGCAGCTGTCACAAATTAGGTCAAAACTGGGCGAGATTGGAGGTGTTTTGAATGTCCAAATATCTCTGATGATGTAATTTTGACTCACTAAATATCTTTGTCAGTACTGCACAAGAGAAGCTGGGTTAGCAGTTAGTCAAAAGATTATTGCACATTAATTATTGGGCATAACTTGACCTGTTCCTGGGCTCTAATGTACCTGTGATCCTAGTTGAATAATTGGTTAACGAAATGAGTGGATTAATAAAGCTTCAGCCATTGGTTGAGACACTTCTGCTGGTGACAGTAATAAACTATATATGAGAAATGAATGTAGCTTCTGGGTCTGAAAAGTAAAGCCAACTCTGTCAGCAGATGGTGACCTTTCAAAAAGTAAAAAAGAATATCATATTCCTGATTGAGTTAAAATAATAAAAACAAACTACAGCTTTTTGAAGTCTGTTTAGAACTGAAACTATATGTTTGCAAGAGTGGACTTCAGTAAGAAGCGAAAGGCTTCGGGTGAAAACCACAGGGAAAGTCAGAAAGTATTCAGACATGGTCACACTTTGTAAGGCTCCATCTTTTCACTCCATTTGTTCTTAATAGAAATGTACTTTTTTTGTGAGCATGGCAGATGGTGCACTAAAAATTTCACATTCAGTAAGTAGTAACTCAAAGGCCAAAAAGGACATCCTTGGGCTCTATGACAAACAGACACCTGGGATCATTCCTTTGGCCAGAATGAGATTTGAAAAACCAAGTCAAAACTGTGATTTGGAGAGAAAATAACAGCCTTATAATGGTGGCTCAGCAACACTGATGTTATTGAACCGCTTCAAAAAACTTTGCATCCATTGTGATGCTCTGTGACGTCTTTATGGACTCTACATCCAGCAACCACTGAAAAATACAGGTAGATTTCACTTTGAGAGCAGATTTTAAAGGGGCAGTACTTTATTTTTAAAGTTAAAATATTTAAATGTATCAAACTGAATAATCAAGTTTCCTTTTTGGAAGTTTATTAATAAGTTCATATCCAATACTTGTGTTTTTGCATTATGAAATGTTTAATTATTCCCCACAGGATATTGTGAGAAGAAGCATTTTTAAACCGGTATGTAAATTCAAGCGTTCGCACCAATTGCTGTGTTTAAAAAAGCTTGTCCGGGCTTTGGAAATTGGATTGTAGTTGTAAGGAAGGAAGTCTTTGATGAGTCTTTGTGTGCACCTTTCTGCCGTTAACAAGCATGCAGTGGGAAATGGTTACAAATGAGAGTTCACTCTCTGAGCAGGGACACCTTATGCATTTGTGAAGGCGAAGTTCAAGACTGGAATTTGTAATGAAAATTTAAACCCTCGAGTTACCGACGTCCAGTGTTTCTATTTTTAAGATTCAGCACTTAGGGATACCAGCGAAACCACACTGCATCTCTCAGTCTGTGTTAGTGTGTGAGTGTGTTTTATATGTACAATAACAAACTGTCTCATAAGCCAGATATTTATGCATTAAATTTGGGCTTCTTGGGATCACATCATCTTCTTCAACCAGACAGCTATAGACCCTGATTTAGAAATACTAGTTTGAATTAGCATTTTATTGGAAGAATAAAGAGAAATGTCTCAGTTTTTGAGTGCAGAATAGATGATTTAAAGCCATTTAGCAACACTTGATGCGCCATTAAAACATCTCACAGCTATATTCATGTGCCTATAGCTACTAATATGTATAACTATTTGCGTTTTATCATTTCTTCCATTTTAAAAGATAATGCAGGATAAATCTCTGCTTGGTCAATTCATTCAAAAGCTATTCTAGTCTTATTTTCAGGAGACAATACAGCTCTGCTTAGACTTTTTAAATGTTACGTTTTCAGCTGCATTTTAACTTGTTTCAAATGATTAACAAGAATTGTAAGGAAGATTTAAATGTAGATGGCAAATATTCAGACTGTCTGGGACGTTAATTGATTATATAAAGCAGAGGTAACGGAGACGTGAGCTGAAAAACAAAATAAGTAAAAGTAAAAGCAGGGTGGCAGATTCAATAGTTTGTATGCTTGTACTGATTTCTTTAACTTGCTGAATGTGAATATACAGAAATTGGATTTTTAGGCAAGTAGGTGCAAACGTATATTTATGTGACACAGGTCTAGAGTGTCCAGTGGTTGCTGGCTGTCACTAGATGAAATTGGTTGTAAAGACCTCTACACCTCTGAACCTCATTGTGATTGCTTTCATTGCTAACAGACTGCTTCGATCGCCTGTGATTTAAAGGTGATTTGAAGTTTTGACAAACAACTCAGTATCTTCCATTAAATTATTGGCGACTGCTGCAATCTACTAGCATTTAGAGCTATCATGAGGTTTTTGGTGCAGCACCCCATAATCTCTTAGCCACCAATTTCACCTGATGACTGCCAGCGACCTTCAGCAACAACTCGCCAAACAGCCGGGATTGGTGGTCTCGAAGGTTGTTTGACTGAGGCTTCAAAGACTAACCTTGAACAATGGTCACAAACTTTACTTTGATCATCTGTGCTGCCTTTTGCATGGTATACTTACAGTTTTGCGTTAATAACTTTGAGATTTTGTAGAAACGTATCCATCTCTGAATGGCTGGCCATGTGTGGTTCTTTATAAAACTGTTAGCTGAGGTAACAAGCCACTCTTGTCCCAATTAGCTTTTGTGAAGTTTTCTAATGGGCAGCAAACAGTGTTGCATGAGCGATCACAAATACTCAGTGCAGTCGGGTTGGAACATGAATGTATTCCAACCTTGGAGTGGCCTTGTAAACATATTGTGCAACATCCACTTGTGCTGATTTGCAGTGCAGGCACTAACCTGACAGTTTCCTTGCAAAGTAGTGAGAAACGTGTGAAGTATACCATCTCCTTTTGTGTCCTACGTGTGAAAAACATTGTAAAGTTGGACAATGTCCGTACTGGATTTTCCTGGGTTTATGTGTATAATTGGGTTAATTCAACTCTAATCTTTTTTTCCACCAAGCCATAAAACGCTGGTGCGGTATTGTCGTCACGCCATCAGGCAGGTGGGCGGGCGGAGTAGACAACCAAGTTTGTGAATGCGATAACTTGAGTACAAGGTAGTATAGGTGCTTCAAATTGATGCCATAGGTGTGTTTACTAAAAATCTTGTACGAGTTTGAATCCCTGTAACCTTTACCTCAAGCTCAGAGGTCAGAGTTCAAGTTACCTGAAAATCTTGTGAATATGATAACTTGAGAACAAGGTGACGTAGGATTTTGAGGCTGAGGGTTGGTAGCACTACAGATCATTTACTTTACGTCACTTGGTTTTATCTTAGCATATCTGTACATGAGGATATTTACATTTTAAAAATTCTAGTGACAGTTTTTTTTTCCCACACTGGCACTCTGTTAGATTCCTAAAAATCATCCTGTTACTGTGCCTGCAGCCACTGTTCAATGAAGACCTGGGGGAGCCTTTCACCATCCTCCACAGCGTCTCACACGTCCAGGCTGGCGTTCACAGCGTGGAGCTTCTGCTGCTCCGTGTCCAGAAAGACCCAGAGGAAACCAAAGGAAGTGGATACTCAGTGTCTCTCGAGTGGATCACAGTCGCCAACACTGCAGGACAAGGTGGGTGGCACGCTGATTGATTGACTCAGTGTGATAATCGAGCATGAAGTAAGATAAGACCAGTGTGTCATAAATGATTAGTATATCAGTTTCAAGCCTGTGATTTAATTTTAATTTCCTTCGCTCCTTTTTTCTGTTAGCAGTATTTCAGTAGAAAGCAGAAACCCTTGTTAATTAAACCGTAATAGCGTATTAGTCATGTTCTTCCTTTAATGGACATTAAATATTATGTCCCAGATGAGATTAGTGTCCTCCGAAGCAAACATTGGCAAGAAAGATTTTCATTTAAGACCTCGGTGCCATGACTTAATGATTCAAATATTGCATAGAAAAAATCAACAGCCTTTTGAGAGTCCCTTCTTCATTTTGTTGGATTTAAAGTTGCATCCCTTTGATATTGGCTCAATCTTTTAATGCTTATTTAGTATCTCACTGTTTGACTAAACCTTAATTTTGCTAATGCTAATCAACACTATCTGGTCTGGGCTAGGAACATGGCCTAATGGGGACTTGGAATGGCACCAGCCCCTCAAACATATGTCGGGTGGCCCACACAATAATAACGTCAATCCAAAGGGGAAGTCTAAAAATCCCTTTTCGGGAAAAAGCACAGGAAAAGCCACCTTTTGTACAGTGTCACCTTTCATGTAATAAAACAGCCATTCCCAAAGTCAAGAGTGTTGCTGCCCACTCAAAACCAGAAAATCCCATGGTGCCCACCCAACCTGAACTCTACCCTCTAATCAGTATACAAGAGAAAGTGATGCATTTCCTTGAAAATGTTATTAAAAAACATAAACCACACAGGCTGTTGGCTATTAAATTGCTAATGCTACTTAGTCATAGGCAATGTTTTAAGGCCAATGTGTGACCGACCTGCCACTGGGACACAAACGTCAATACAAGAGCAGTACATTTAGTAAAGAGGAATATCACAAAATAACCACCTCCTATTACCACTTTTTTATTCATTTTTTTATATACTTAAATACATTTATATCAATATGTAACTCTACATACTCGTGAGTAATTCCAAGGTGAATTTCTTTTGTTAGTGTTCCACCTGCAGTACCCTCACGGCCCACCAGGAGGCCGCTGCCCACACTTTGGGAATCACTATAATAAAACGTGTAAGGGAGCAAAGCACAACACGAAGTCATGTCATGAAAATCATGCTCAGGTTTTTCTGAGCCAAACTTTTAATGCTGTCTTTATGATTTATATATAATATATTTTAAGATTATGCCTCATTTTGGATGTTTTACCATTCCCCCCCTCATTTTAAGCAAATTTTAGGCTAAAATATAATAGCGCTAAATAAATAGTTAACAAAAAAATTGCTTATGTTGTAGAAACATAAAGATTTGTGAATTAAAATCAAGAGGTAAAACTGCTAAAGTCTTCTCACTATGACAGTTACATACTTTATTAACATATATATACACATGTATTAATAAAAATGCCACCAGATGGAAATTCTAAAACATTAAGGCGAGTATATGTTTTTTTTGTTTATTCATTTTTCACGATTTCTTTACTGAGAGATAATCTGTGCTGCTCACATTCACAAACCCAAGCCTGGAAGCTGCCCAGTAGAATCACTGAAGCACTAGAAAGGTCTTACTGAAGGGCAGCGTGGTGGATGATGTTAATGTAGAATAGCCAGGAGCTGCTTTTTCACTTTCCACACAGATTTCTTTTTCCTGTTGGCTTAGCAAATGGACTGCCGTCTTGTTACAAGGTCTCTTTTTTATATTCTGCAGATAAACAGCTGCAGGTTCCAGTTTTTTTAATCTGAAGCTTAGTTGTCCACGAAAGAGGGATTTCAATTTAGTCATTCAAACTGGTAATTTTGAGATGATAAAGAATAAAAGATCAATTTGAAATGAACTTTTAACTTCAAAAATACAAGAATAAACTTACAGACTGATCATAAAGCTGGATTTAACACTCTTACACTTAAACGTTTCAACATATCCTTGTATTCTCTCACCAAGATGCAGTTACTGAGTACAAAATCAATGAAAAAAAAACTGAGAAAAGCAGAGAAATGTGCATTATTCATAAGACGACTTCATTACCCATTAAAACAACCAACAATAGGGAAAGGAACCATGGTACAGTTGCTTTATATTACTATCAGGCTGCAGGCACATTCTTTATTTTTTAAAAACCTAATAACTCGCACAAAATACCTACAGAAGTAAAAAGTCCCCTCTAATATAAGTGGTTTGAGCACGCTCTGTAAGGACTGCTGGGAGTTCTGTACATGCAGTGCCTCTTGACATGAGATGTTTTTCTACTCCTCCTGGTCTCCGTCTGATTTTAGAAAAGATTACTTTACATGGGGGTCACTGTGTTCTTTGATTTCCACATGCAGGTCAGGAGAAAAAGTATGAAGTGAAGAAGAGGAGGGTCCTCAGGGGGAAGTCGGTGCCTCACTACGCAGCGTTGGAGCCCAAAGGGAAGGGGCTGATGCTGGCATCAGAGAAGCCATTTGTTTTTACACATGTGGACGGCCGACTTGTGGAACAGCTCGAACCAGAGCCCATGGAGGTGGAGAAGACAGGTGGGTAAAAGGTGCTGCTAGGGAAGTCTGTCAGCGAACAGCTTGAGTAATATTACGCAACGCCTGTTGTTATAACATGTTACAGTTCAATAATAACACAAAGCAAATCCTTTAAAATGTACATGGACCGTACTGGACTTCTTTATTAGTCTCATAGACTGTATGGTGTTAATGGTGCTAAGTAATCAGCTAATTCTAGCAAGCCTAATTAGAAAACTGCATTCATGTGGTTTATGGACACATTGCACAGACACACACACACACATAGAATTTTGCTCACTAGAAGTGGAGTACAGACTTTTTGACAGGTTGTACCTCACAGTAAACTGTATCACTTTTTCAGATAATTCCATTAAATGCAAAAGTAGCAGCCTTTCTTTCAGGCTCTAAAGGTGCTTATTCAAAATCAAGTATGGTAGCTTTGACTGTCATTTCAACAATATCATAACAATAATCATCTTTGTTGCAAGTATGTGCACACACACAAGGAATTAGGCCCTTTTTTCTCCTTTCATTTCAATCTACTTAACAGAAGAGACAACAGACTGTAAAGATAATAACAACATGTTTAGCATATTCATATGTGCAATGGTGCAGCGTGCAAAGATGTTGGAATAAATAATGATGCCACATTAAATACATGGGAACTTCACAGTTGTACAGGTATGCACAACAAAGACTATATACAGCATGCTATAGTTCAGCAGCAGGAATAGTGGATGTTTTAGTAAAGGCAATATGTGAGTGACCTAAGCTTTCATCAGGGTGACGGCCTGTGGAAAGAAGCTGTACAGATATCTTCTTGTTTTGGTGCACAATGCTCTGTGGTGCCTACCAGAGGGAAAGAGATGGAACTGGTTGTGTCTGGGGTGTGATTGGTCTGTAGTGATGTTGTCTGTCTGTTTCTTGATCCTGAATTTGTAGTCCTGAATGGAGTTATATTATATCGACAATACAGTACATCTTGAAATAATGACCACACGGGGCTACGTATAAGGCTACACAGAACATTAAAAATACCAATATATAATTAAAATATAATACAAAGTACAAATAATTAGGCGTGCGTGCGTACAGTTTTGTTGCCAGTCCATTTCCTGAGTATTGAGCTGTCTGATGACTTGAGGGAAGAAACTGTTACACAGTCTGGCAGTGAGGACCTGAGTATTTTGGGACCTCTTGCCACATAGCAGGAGGGGAAATGTTTGTGTGAGAGGAACGTGGGGTCATCTATAATGCTGGTGGGTTTTTCTAATGCAGTATGTGTGAAAATTAAACATGTGTGATGAAGGGAAGAGAGACTCAGATGATCTTCTCAGCTGTTCTCACTGTGCACTGCAAGTGCTTGAGGTCTGTTACTGTGCAGTTTCCATACTAGTGATGCAGCTGCTCAGGATCCTCTCGACAGGCCTGGGGGCGCAGGAGACGGACTTTGCTCAGCCTTTGCAGGAGAGACACTCTTGGTGCTTCTTGACTATGTTTAGAAATTAGGTTTTTCACAGGTGAACACTGACGACTTTGATGGTCTTGACAATCTCCAAAGTGTATTTTCAACAGAGAGTTGATGCCCCTGATCTTCTAAAGTCAACAATGTGTATCTAATAAACCAACCGCTAAATGTAATGCTCCTTTTTAGTTTTTTTAGTGTTTGCATTTCAGCTGTCAGAATAAGAAAAATACAAACTTTATGTCATGAAGTTAACTTTCCAAAACAAGTTCTTATATCCACCTTCTTCAAGGAGTGTTGAGATGCAAGAAACCCAAATCAGCACTAATAGGACATACCTGTGTTGAGCTGTTGTATATACGATGCTTTAGAAGTGCATGTAATTATAACTCTGTTATCTGCAGATCTGCAGTGTTTTTTTTTTAAGTCTTTTCCACTGTGTCGCTGCTCATTTCTGACCCTGGTGATCTCTGTCAACACTCTGTGCAGAGTGCAGACCTAATATAGGAAAAGTCTCGTTGTCCTTATCACAACATTTGACTCGGTGTTGCTCATGCTTGAGACTGTGAGAAAACACTAAAAAATGATTTGACACGACTTGTCATTTTTCCTATTTATAGTGATGTATTTTTATATATATATTTTTTTTGTCTCAAAAATTCTGTCTGAAACTGACCTGAAAGTCAAGCTGTCTGTGAATCTGTTAAAATGGTGACAGAAAGTGAAATAAAAGATCCGAGTGGCATTCCTGCCTCCCACCATGAGACATGCGACTGCCACCACTCCCACCTTTTCCCACATTTTGTGTAATTGGACTGTTTCTGGTTAAGATTCATTACGCGGTTGCTTTTGCTTGTCACGTCGACTTCCTTCGCTCATTACCTTTCAGAGCTGCTGGTTGAATGCGCAGCCTGACTAGTTCACTTGTCGCCATAGAAACGTCTGAGCGGGCAGCAGAATATTCCCAATCAGACTGAGGTCTCTGTCAGGTCAGGTGATCTGTATCTGTGTACACAGATATGTTTCCAGGCCATTTATTCCTGTTGCACAGGACCTGTGAGACGCCATCAGCATATTCTCTCAGTCTCGCTGACGAGCTGAAAACGTTAATTCACCAGTGAGTGATTTTTTTTTTTCTTCTTTTTTTGGATGTCTTTAGGCCTGCAGCATACTACTTATTAATACTTTTATTAGATAGTTAAGTGATGGAATGACTTAATTAATAATGCCAAAAATAAACCGTGTCTTCACACTGCTCCACAGTTACAGACTGTAACTCTGACTAAGAAGCTGCATGTTCTCACATTTTAGACACTGGGAAAAAAGTTCATCCACTCATTGAATGACTTTTAAATTATTATAAAAACTACCAGTTAGTTATTTTTAATTCATTAGAGGGACAGTGCAGCATTTAATTTTTAATCCTGGTTATTAAAGTAACACCGGAAGCTTTACTAACAGTTCTTATCGTCTGAGTCTTGATTTGTGCTGCAACATTTTGACAGTAGGGTCAGAATTTAGTGTAAAAAAAACACTAAAGCATGGATCTATTTTGCCTCATATCAGTGCTCAAATCAGCTCAAACTGGTTTCTTGACAATGAATTTGCTGTACACTGATAGTGTCCACAGTTCACCAGTATAAGCACCTTTGAGACGTGATGGAACAGGAGGATGACATGATGGATGTGCAGCCAGATCTGAAGCAACTTTGTGATGCTATCATTTCAGTGTGGCCCAAAATCTCTGAGGAATCTTTCCAGTATATTGTTGAATCTGTGCCTTTACAAACTAAAAGAGTTCAGAAGGGAAAACGGGGTTCAAGCCAAGGTGTACCTAATAAACTGTCCTTGAGTGTGGAATTTGTGCATTTTGCATAATGTGGCTTAAATTCAATCATCACTAATATATTTTCTTTTTCTATATTGAGTGATCAAAGGTGTCATATTGATATTTAAAGTGTTTAGATTGATTCTCGACGTCGGCTCAGGAACATGCTGCTCTCTGCCTTTCAGCGAAGGCATTAATTAAACAAGTAAAGATGAAAAGGTAGCAAAATGTTCTTTTAATGTTATTAGAAAAGCTTGAATGGTCATGAAAAGTAGGAACATTTCCTGTATCGGTTTGAAAGCCCTCTAACGTTTACTGGAATGTTGTGGAAAACTCAGGCTGGTTTCAAGAAGAACAGTAGGCAATGTAAACTTACCTGTGTCTTTAGAAAGACAGAGGACAACGGTCCTACAGGTGAGAAATAGGGAGCGAGATAAAGACATGTTCAAGGAGAGCAGTGAAAATGTTGAATATGTAACGCCTGATGTCACACAGGCTGATATGGAGGTGAGCCTGGACTTTATGATAATGGATAAAGTTAGCCTAACATTTGATCCCTTCAATATGACTGCATACAGAGCCAGGAATAGAGAAAACTATAGAACTAAGTATTTAGAGCAGTCTGATGTCACAGCTTATATCTATATCTATTTATATCTATCTATCTATATATCTATCTATATATATGTACACACACACACACACACACACACACGCGCGCACACACGCGCGCACACACGCGCGCACACACACACACACACACAGAGAGATAGATAGATAGAGCGATAGATAGAGGTATATAGAGAGAGAAAATAAGGAAACTCATAATAGATCCACTTTACAGCAAAAAAACATTAAACTAAACATTCATATCCATCTGGGCCCTTTTCTTGTTTTTTAAACTCACAACCTCTAAACAAGCAGACAAACAGCTACCTTCTCCTTCAAAAGATATATTAAAAAAAACCCACAACATGACCCAGAGAGGGCAAAGTGCATGTTGATGGTGCAGAAACAGAGTAATGGCAGCTTTTCAGGCAATCCTTTTATCAGCACTCTTACTTTCTCCTTTCGAAGAAAAGGTAATGGATTAGATGTCAAGAGAGGAGACATCTTCAAAGAAGCTTGTAAGTGACGAGAGAGGGAGCAGAAAAGATGGAGGTGACTTGATGCTGTGCTAAGGAGAGAGATGTGGATATAGATAAAGCATATAGATGACAGAGAATATGTCCAAACAAGTGGGTGGAAACTTGACGATTATTCCGATACAAGGACACCAAAAACCTTGAGTCATTTGTAGTGATGCATAAACACACAAAACTGGATTATTTTAAACTTCCGCTGACTCAGTTCCAATACAAATAAACAATAAAAGATCAACACTGAGCAAAGAAGATTTGGAAAATGAAATGGAAGATTTGGCAGCTCTCCTCCTGCCTCATTAGTTTCTTTGTTGATGCAGTTGACAACAAAAGGTGATAATGAACACCTCTTAGTTTCTCACATCCACGCCAAATATGGAGCAGGTCTGTTGGTTTGATGCTGCATAGTTGGAACAATTTAATTGCTCAGGCTTTGGCAATAATCAGCGTGTGTTGTTTATGATGGTTGTTATAGATGAGACGGTTGGTACAGAGATATTTGCGCATCAATTACATGATTTCACTCATGCTAATCTATCTTTTCTGTTTTATTTAAACATGTTTTATTGTTATTTGGTAGTTCTAAGAGTTGCTTACAGCAAATAATATTTGAATTTAATTGTTATGATAATAAAACCCTTCCACCTCATGTTTCACTGTCTGCAACTAGAGAAAAATATTGCAGTTCTGATCGTAATTGAATTACGTACAAAGTGGGATTAAAAGGAATAGTCAAAAACGTTGCCTTTTTGTTCTCACCTTCAAGATCTTCTTCCAGTGCACCTCTGGACTATGTTTTTAGATTGAGTCAGTTTACTGGAAAGTAAAGATGAAAAAATGATGTTCTGCTTCACATATTTTCATTCATTTGTTTGTACTTTAATCTTTACTTTTGTGTAAATCATTTCAATTCT
Source organism: Benitochromis conjunctus (assembly GCA_015052645.1). NCBI lineage: Eukaryota > Metazoa > Chordata > Actinopteri > Cichliformes > Cichlidae > Benitochromis > Benitochromis conjunctus. Next base: position 22,084 of record VOQK01035099.1, read on the forward strand.
TTACAGTCAGTCAAACAGATTAATCACATGGTTGAATGAAGCCAGTAATGAATGAAACTCCCAACAATTCATTTGAAACGTGACAAGAGACACCAAGTGCTCTATGCTTGTTTGTAAGCACAATTCAGAATTATTAAGAGTGTTGTATGTTTTTCACAGTGAAGTCTTTAATATTAAATGTAACTACCAGGTGTAGCTGCAAATTTAGTGGATTTAAAAATGCATTATTTCTCGCCCATATCAAGTTGAGATAAAATAGATGCAGGCAAGAAAGTGAGCAAATGTAATGTAATCACACAGGTGCATTAGCAGAGGTAAGTAGCTGAATATAGTCAGCCTCTTCATCCCCTGATATCCATCAGCTTTATTGTAATGTATTGAGTGTCACAAAATATTGTTCCTGATGGTACTGTGATATTTAAAATAAAATAATTTGGTCAAGAAAAGGTCAAACTTAATCTTAACACCTTGATAAACCTTGATAAATGGAATCTTATGGGATTCAGAAGGGCAGATGATGAGTAAGGAGGAAGTGAGAGCACCTGTGAAGAGGATGAAGAGTGGAAAGGTTATTGGTGCTGATGAGGTATGGAGATGTCTAATTGAGAGGGCAGCGGACTTTTTAACCAGATTGTTCTAACACAATCTTGGAGAGTGAGAGGATGCCTTGGGAATAGAGTGAACTAGTACTGATTTTTCAAAAACAAGGGTGACATGAAAAATGTAGCTGTGGTAACTACAGGGGGATAAAGCTACTCTGTGATGCTATGGAAAACAAGTTATTGTTATAGGGTGAGATGGAGGCAGATGATGCGCTGTGGTGACCAAGGATTTGCAATCAGAAAAGCATAAAAATATCTGTCATGCACGTGCACGTTAAATGTAGGCCTGGCAGAGAGAATCATTATAATGGAAACAGCCTTCAGTAGCTGACAGGTGCCGATGCAGGACTGTAAACGGTGTGACAATATGTGTCTGTAGCATTCTTGTTTTGAGCCAACAATCCCTGACGGGGTGAAAACAAACCGGAAATGCATTATTTATGAACGTTTATTTCTATATTCTGTGAGTTTTCTAAACTGGATTTCTTTAATTAAAAAAATGTATTTACAAATTTCAGGTTTTAGCTACGTTGCGTGTGTGTGCAATTAGGAGTACTTTGCTGCTTGACAGTTTAAATGGTATGAAGTGGTATTATTCCTTAACACTGGTTAAGGATGTACGCTGTATATAAAATGTATGAAAGTAATAGGAGGAGAGATTGGTGGGAGACTCTCTAACTTGGAAATAGATTAGTTTAAGGATAGGAGGTTAACTTTAACCTCAACCTCATTTGTCAAATCAGAGACAAAACACACATCAAAGTGAAGGAGTCAGGCTTTTGACATGCACTTGACAATATTTAGCATTTTTCCCTCTGATTTTATTTGACCTGCCGAGTCCGCCTGAACATTTCAGAATTCAGTCCAAATATTTTCCTGAGCACATCAAAAGTATTTTAAGGCATCAAACCTTCTTATATTTCCGAACCAGGACCACTCAGCTGCTCTTAAATGTCCCACCATCCAGGTTCACTACTAGAGGGCTTTTACTGTTTTAGCTCCTGTGCTCTGTAACTGCCATGCCCATTACTGTCAGGTCAGCTTTGCCTGTACCATATTTTCAATTTCCCTCATTTCTGTAAAGACTTTTGAGGTGCTGTTTTAAGAAGCGCTCTAAAAAAAAGCCTGTGATGAACAATGATCAATTTAACAAGAAGCAATATTTGCTTTAGTTTTCTCACTTTTCTTGATATTTTGCCAAAATAATGTGGTAATAGCCACAAAATTAAATTGGATTTGGGTAATTTCTTAGTTTTCTCAGTAAGTGAAATGAAGTGGGCTGTGTGAGTGATCAGGTTGCTGTACTTTGCTGCTTTTTAAACACCTGGCAGCTGCATTACAGAAAAGTGGAAACCTTTCACCTGAGGTAACACAGAAAACAGGATAAAAGCTGTAGCCTGAAAGAAAATACTGCGTATATCTCCTGTTGGATTAGCAACAGATAAAAAGGACTTTGTTGATGCAAGAAGGACTCAAAGGGACTTTATTTTAGAAATATTTATCAGTGAACAACCTCTGGCTAGGTCCTGAACACGCCATTCAAGCACGAGGCTGCAAACAGATTTATGACGGGATTGTTTGTGCCATTTATGATTATGTTCTTGGAAGCCAAAGTCATTTTATCAAGCATCTGAGGAGAATCTAAAGAACAACATAATGCCTGCTGTTCATCTATTCTCCAGCAAGGCTTTTAACAAGCATTGCCTCTTAATGACTTACGCTTTATTCAGAGTACATCTGTTCTGAGCATTACTGGTGATGCTGGTTACGCTCCCTGTGACGACTCATGTTATGTTTCATTATAAGCATAGCACACAGCACAGGCGTCGTCATAGCTGAAGGAAAAATACAAAGATTTAATGTGTGCTGAGTCAGAGGCAGCAGAAAGTTGGCTCGTGGGGAACGGTGAGAACAGGCCGGAGCGGAAACGTGGTCGTCATGACAAAAAGCCTTTAAAGAAAGAAGTTTGGTGCCTCAGCTTCTTCATATTACCCCAACGTACATTACGCTCTAATTATAATTGACTGCTTTTACTTGTTACTGTATGCGTTAATACTTTAATTGAAATTTAAATATAAATCTGGATCTGTATCAAAATACGCTGTTAGTGCTAATGGGTAATCATTTGATTTATGAGGCAGGTTCTTTCATTCGAGTAAGAGCAGCGCTTCATTAATAAAAGCTTGTATTAGCATAGTAATATTGAGGCATTCAAGAAATCATGAGTCAGTCACTCCAATGTGAAATTAGTGTTTCTCTACAGTGCAAATTCTTGGAGGGTATGTAAAGATGACATACAGACCTTTATCAACAGCTGCCTAAGGAAACATTTTAAACCTCTACTGGCATAAGAAGATCTTCAGTCAAGACTGGGGGAAAAAAAGCAAGTATCTGTAGAGGAAGAGATAAGGAGATGGAGATGGATAGGAGATGCGGTGAGGAAACCAGGCCACTGGACCACCAGATGTGTTACGTGGAACCTGCAAGTGTGGAGCAAAAGAGGCAGGCCAAAGATTACATGGCAGTGAGATAAATATGGGGTCTATTTTATGGATGTCAGTGGCACAGATGTCACTGTAATTTAGTGCTTCCTCCATCATTTTTCCTTCAGGCTTTCCTTCATGTGATCCATTTGTGTAAAATCTGAGGCTGTCGAGGGTAGCTATTCTGTTAAAACACTACACTTACAGGGGAAAGAAAACTAAGTTTTCTGTCTTATTCCTCAAAGCCACATTTTAGTTTACACTCTCATTTTGTCATTTTAGGGGTAATAGGGTAGACGTTTGACAAAGCTGAACACAGGAGGGTGGACTTCTGTGTAACCGATTCTGTCTTGTTAATTATGACTTGTTATTTAAAGAGGCTCATTTTGCTTTTCTGCTACAACATAATGTTGAAATAATGCCAACAACGTCTACTTTAATAAGTAAATCATCTGATAAGGGATGCATACAGTCCTGTGAAAACTCTAAACAGCTCTGTAATAAACTGAGTACGTATTCAGTAGTTAGTGCTGCGAAAGTGAGTCCTACTAAGTTAAAGTGATTGTTCCTGTAAGCTTTGTTGAGGAGAAATTTTGGTCCACTCGTCATAACATTGCTTCAGTTCATTGAGGTTTGCGGACGTTCATTTTACACACAGGTCCAGCCACAGCAGTCACATGGACTCGAGCTATTTGAGCGCCTTCATTCTTTTGTTCTTTAGCCATCATGGTGTGAATTTCCTGTTGTGCTTGAGCTCATTGTCATGTTGCATGACCCAGTTTAGGCCAAATAATATTTTTTCTATGTTATTGATCTAAACGATCATAGAATATGTATGTATATCTGTCCATAACAGGTGGATCAATCTAAGCAAAACTTTGAACAACAGTGGTCACACATACAGCAATTATTAAAATCTATATGTTTTAAAAAAATATTTATTATAAAAACAGTTTTTAAAACATTTTTGTATTCCTGATCCTGCTGCGATTACGATGTGTGATGATGTTTTTCATATGTTATCGTTTGTTTGCATTTGTTTCACAGGACTAAATAAATCAAATCAAATCAAATCACTTTTATTGTCACATCACATGCGGAGGTACACTGGTACAGTACATGCGAGTGAAATTCTTGTGTGCAAGCATAAGTAAGGGAATAAGGAATTAAGAGTTTGAAAAAGCACTACAGGCGTACCAAACAAGTGCCCAACTATTAATAACCCACTAGTTCATTATAAAAAATGATTGTTCAAAGCTTTCTCTTGATCCACCAGTTGATTCATTTACATTATTTTGTTTGTAGACAACATAGCAGAACGTAATATGCAAAGCAACTTTTTTTGTAGTATAATTTTGTTTTCCTGTTAATAATGCAAAAGTTGAAGGTTTTTTTGTTGTTGTTGCACAAACCAAACGCTGAAATAATTAGAAAATGAATAGATGCTTGTTTGGTTTACTCATCTCGCTTGATATTTGTAGGTTTTAATAATTCAATACATTAAAATTCAACATGCGAATTGCCTTAATAGCTTCGCTGTGAGCTCAGTCCTGGTTATCCCCACTTGCGCTATGATGATCCATTTATTTTAATGGTCTCCTATCTGCAGTTGACTGAATATTCAAAAGTAATTTCCTTCAATGTCTGCACTCTATCAGATCTTTTATGTATGACTCAGAGACAGCTGGCTCAGGACGATCATTAACTTCTGCACCGCACATTTCTCTCCACTTTGAAATCAGATCCCATTTACTTTTGGCAGCAGACGACTGAGGACATCACGCTGTGTGTGCGCATGCCCGAGGGTATCACCAAAGAGGGGGTGCAGTTCAGGCTGACGGCAGACAACATGACCATCGGAGTTCAGGGTTTCCCTCCATTGCTGGGCGGCCAGCTGTTTGCATCTGTAGACCCCGAGGCCAGCACCTGGATCATCAAAGATGACAAAAGGTTTGCAGTCTGAAATGTGGAGAGTTGATGAAGTTGTTCCTCCGCTCGCCATTTTCCCGCTTTCAATCTTTTCTTCACTACAACATGTTAGTTAACTTCTGTTAAACTGCCACTACAGGTTTCACTGGACAAGGAAACAGGTTAGAATACCTACATGCTTTAATAAAAATAAAGTAATAAGTGATACAATATATAGTGGCATCAATACTTTTCCCACCTCTGCAGTAGATTACAGAAATATCTCACATACTATATGTAACCTGCACACAATAAATCTCAGCACAGTCGTCATCTCCATGAATGAAATATTGAATGTGTACAAGATTAATGCACTCTGGGGATTTGAGAAGCCTGAAACATGTTATGAGTTTGGATGTTGAGTCAGAAACTCCAACCCTCTGGGGATCGGTGAATTAAGAATTAATTAATTA
>VOQK01035111.1:0-11382 GCA_015052645.1 Benitochromis conjunctus
ATTAGTGTACAAGTCCAAGTCAAGTCCAAGTCTTATAACATTTTTTCAAGTCAAGTCTAAAGTCATAAAATTAATGACTCGAGTCTGACTCGAGTCCAAGTCATGTGACTCGAGTCCACACCTCTGGTGTGTGTTTTAAAAATAAAGAGAAAAGAGGGTAATTCGGAACCACATTGAGTTAGACAGGCTTAATTGGGTAAAATACTCTGTGGTGTTATTTAAAAAAATTTAAAAAAAAAAAGGAGCAGGCAGAGGAGCTGGAGAGAGTGGTGAAGGTCGTGTGACCTGAAAAAGGAGTTAGACAAAGATAAGGTGAATTTTTATTCTGATGTTGAGACCAAAACCCAATAAAACTTCTGTTAAAAAATTAAGGTGGGTTGTCATTCTAACGTTGAAACAGAAAGTTGAATAAATCTGTTAAGGTACTGTAAGCAACATATAAGCTGTAACAGAGATTGAACCACCAAAAGTAATTTAAAGTGTAAAATAAAAAAAGGCTGTTTTTTCACTGCTTGAGTGAGAAAAGAGGAGGTTGGCAAGATAAGGGGCGCGGCCCGAGACAGCGCGCTCACAAAGACGCGCGGTCACAAAGAAAGCTCAAGAGTGGGAAGACAAAACAGCAGAAAAATTAGGAAAAGGGAAAACTAGGAAAGTTAATTTAAATCTGAAACCAAAAATAAATAAATAAAAAAGGAAAAAAGGGTGTGTGTGTCTGTGAGACCTGTGTGTTTGCTGTATGTATGTGAGGGTAAGAGTGCCGTTTGAAAGGGGAGAAAAGTGTGTGTGAATGCTGTGCAGTTTGCGCTGCAAGATGTGGGAATGTTAATGCCTCAGCTTATTTGGTTCTTTTGAATTAACTCTTTGAAGTGATTTATCTGCTTTGATTTGTTTGGACTGATTCTGGGAGGGGGTTCATGTGGTTTGGTTCTTTCTAACTGACTTGCTGAAGTGCCTCCTGTGAAAAAGACGTGTTAAAATCTGGATATAAGAATCAGAAATCTATTTGTGTGTGTGGGTGAAATGGATGATGAAAGATGTGTGAAAAATAACCATGCAAGAATATCAGAAGGAAAGTGTTATTGAGCAGGAATGAAAATGATATTAATTTAGTGTTTTAGTGTTTTAATACAGGACAAACGGAACTGGATCAACCTTCTCCCATGGGCACAGCGGCCGGACAGGACAACAGTTTAACAAAAAAACAAACAGAAACCGGTATGACCAATCAGTGATGAGATAATAAAATTTAGTGATGAGAAGAGTCAAATTGTGAGATGTTTTCTGCTGATTGAACAACACAACTGAGTTACTAAAGGAAGGAAATTCTTTTTGGTGAGTGTGAACATGAATTGATCTTTAAATATGATCTTAAGAATTGAAACATGTACCTGTGTTGTCCTGTCAACTTGGTGGGTTATGAGTTAATTATATGATTTCATGAAATTATATGAATTAAAAAAAATTTTTTAAAAAAAGGGAGAAGAGAAGGCTGACACAGCCCTGACATTTCTCCCCTCTCCGTATAACACAAGCACATGCACATCATTTTCCTGTTTGGCCACTTCTGTCTGTTTTTGTTTTTCTTTATGCTTGATTACAGGCTGCTCTGCAGGCCTGCAAGCCGAGGCGGAACTGGGCTCCTGTTCTCCCCTCTAGCCTCTACAACGTGACCCTGACCAAAAAGCTGCAGAAGCTGGACCCACAACAACAACCTGGAAATGTAAACAGTGCTGCAAGTAAGGGATCTTACACAGCGAAGATGGAGGGCGCTTAACCAAAGGCCCGTTTCACCACATGGAGGGAAGTTCCCAGACAGCTCTAGCTGACAGAGCTGTGACAAGACGCCCTTCAGGCCTGGATGAGAAGTGAGGCCAAGCAACAGAACACTGACCATGATAAACTCTGCATAAAACACCATGCAGACCACTGATGGACCAACATGACGATCGGGCAGCAGAGGAAAAGGGCGTGGCAAAGACAGAAGGAGCAACTGAGGTCAAAACCCACCTCAGAATGACAAAGCCAAGACGCAGGTTTCACCTGTGGTCAGCATGGACACTGGAGAAGGGACTGCCCCAACGGGGGTCAGAAACAAGATGGACAGTGCTGTGAGCAGCAGCAGCAATGGTCAAATAGACAGAATGGGAGGAGGGCAGGACGCCAGCCCATGCTTCAGGCTCTGGTTTACCCAAAAGACAAGCGTACAGGAAGGTGATGCATGCACACACACACATATACATACTGATTCACCATATACAAGACACACACAAAAATAAAATTTACACCCATTGATTTAGTGACAAATGACACACACACACCTGAAACCAAAATGCTAGTTTACTGAAAAGTGACTGATCCACGTACGAATATATATATGCACACATGCTCATGCAAATGAAGAAACGCTTTACTAACTGCTGCGCACACACCTATATAGACTTTGCTGCAAGAAGCCATGATAATCAGAACGTATTTTGTGCCATCCAGAGGGCACACATGTAGATTTAATAGACAAAGCTTATGAATTTTTCATTATGTAAACAATGTTTGTGTGGTGAGAATGTGGAATTTCTGATGGACTCAGGGTCTACTCTGACTCCCGGAAATTCAAGCTTTGATCAGGAGAAAAAGTACACTCCTCAGATCTCTAGACCAGGGCATGTTTAGACAGAACTTCACGATTTTCCTGTGCTGTATCGGACAGACAGGGCCAAATTCAAACGTGGTTTTTATGGTTAAAGATTATGTCCAGTAGATTCACTGGCCAGAGATACAGTACGTGCTGTTAGTGTTTTCGTCTTCTGTATGTCGGTGATCCTCCGACAGCATGCTCAGTCTTCATGTCTCCATTTTTTTTCTCTTTTGGTTCCTTCCCGTTTTCTTTTGAAGGTTGTTTTTGTCATGCATTTCTTTATCATTTTACTTCCTGCTTTTCTTCCCCACCTTTGTGATTGTCCTGTCTTCACTGATTTCACTGTTTCTGTTGCTTCCTGTTTGGATCCTGGTTGCAACGATGGAGCTGAACATAAAACGCTGTCACAGGTTGCTGGTGTTAATAAGAGGCGTGACCTGGCCTTTAAACTCCCAGTGTGAGTGAGCATGTGCAGGACCTGAGCCTGAATCACAGAGGCCACACCCACGACCCCCAGGACCAGCGAACGGCTGAGCAGGAGGTTTTATCGCAATGACTGATTTGTGCGCGTTCAGTACTTGGACGCTTGTGATTAAAGGTTAAAGTGTGTTTGTGTGTGAGATGACGCCGACAGCCTGCAGCATGCTGGATTAATACACTGAGCCATCACAACCCCCCCTACTTATACTACCACATCTGTCCAGCTGCAGACATCAGGCTGACAGCTGTGCAGGCGGTACAGGCTTCCCTCACACACCTGTAATGATGAGTGTGTCACAGCACACAGGCTGTTGTGGTCACAGAAGTGACAGAAACTGTCTTTGTGTGATTTCAGGACCCCCAGCAGAGGTTAATGCTCCTCCTGGTGTGGTGTTTATGCTGCCTCTGTGCGTCCCGGTGGCCCGATAATAAACGTCCTTGCTGTGGAGCCGCAGAGATCTGCTGACACGCTGCGGTGCTCTGAGATATCGTTCTTTATCAGCAAACAGCAGCAGGCTCGTCTTCTCGGGAACACTAACTATAAGGTCGTTGACTCAAATACCAAGGTCAGCAGCACTTCCTTACTGCCTCAGCGCGTATTGTTGAAGTGCCCTTGAACGTCACGTGAAGTCTCCGGCACGGCTGTAAAGGACCCGCTGTATTGTTCCAGCTCACTGAACGATCATAAAACTTTATTCTTAAGCAGAGAGCAGACAAAGGCAGGCCTAAGAGAGAATATTAGCAGCAGCTTTAACACACCTGCAGGATCACACATGGGCTGGCTGTAGCTCAGTTGGTAGAGCAGGTTAGCTACTGATCGGAAGGTTAGTGGTTCGATCCCTGGCTCCCCTCCCCTAGTCTGCATTCCTTGGGCAAGATATTAACCCCAAATTGCTCTCTGATGCATCCATCGGAGTATGAATGTGTGTGTATGTTACTTAGCTAAAGTGCTTGTATGAATGGGTGTGATTGGGTGAATGTGGTTGTTGTATAGAGTGCTCCGGGAGAGTAGAAAAGCTCTATATAAGAATCAGTCCATTTACCATTTACACACACACACACACATGAAACTCAGCCGCAGCTCCACTCTGAACCGAGTGTGTGCGACCAGAAACTACACAACTATGGGCGATTACAACAACTCAGAGCTGTAATACAGATGTGCCTGACGCGCAGCATGGTTTGATGTCAAGTGGGACGAGGCGACGAAAGAAGTTTCATTTGATCTCTGAGGTATCGGAATATTGCTGCATATGTAGTTTTATTATCAGCTGGAAAAGCTGGAAAACTCCAAATTGATCCCCTGCATGAAACCTGCAGTGGGCCGGATTAGAGTGTTTGCAGAGCCGATTCTGGCTTCTTGTCCTGTCTGACTGTTGGCCCCGCCCTCATCAGCTTCACCTGTGTGAGTCCACCTGTCAGTCAGCAGCCTCTGTGTCTTCTACTTCGTACAGATACAGCAGATGTGAGACAGACTCTGAGACCTGAACACGAGAGGTTTTCTTTTTCCATGACGTTGCTGGTTGTAGTTGCAGTGTGAAACAACCCTTATTATTGTATAGCACCGCTAGGGGCTGTCGTCCTATTATTGTAGTGGTTGGAGAGTCTCCTAGTGTGAGTGCAGCGGCAGCCATTACAGCCGAGCATGCTACTCTCTGTGCATCTGTGTAGAGAGACCGTACCCTTGTAACGGGCTGGTGCTGGCGACTACCTAACCCCGGCACATGTATGTACCAATGGGGTAGAGCTGTGGAGACCTGGCTCGTATGGTCTTGTTCTGTTAACGCCAAATAAAGGTCTGTTGTTCTATTTAACTGACTGGCTTTGAGTTGTCCGGCTAGCCTCCACACCACATGCCCGCTGGACCTGCTAGCCGCTCCTTCCTCGCTAGACCGCCATTACAAGTGCTTTAATGGTGATGAATGAATGATCATGGCCTGATTTCCATGTTATCAGCGGGGCTCACTGTCACTCCAGGTATAAAACACGTAGCTGGAAATGAGCGGACGAATCCTTGTTAAACTGAAACGTGTTCAGCCTGCAGCACGTTACAGCTGTCATTCAAACTAATGCAGGAAGTCAGCTGACACGCTTCCTGTGCTCCCTCGTTCCTCGGAGTGTGTTTACCTTCCTGTGGACGTGATGACACGCATCCTGCAGTCTGTTATGAAAAGGATTACATGTCAACGGCGCCGCAGACTCAGGTCTGTCCCTAAACAGCCGAGTGTTTCAGTGTAAGCAGCCAGCAGAAAGCTCTCCCAGCAGAACCCAAACAGAGCTGAGCCCGCAGCGGAGACGCCATCTAATCAGAGCCATGGGAAGCGACGCTGCACCGTGGACCCAGCAATCCGATGCACGGATAAATCCAGGTAAATATCACATTCCTGGCTCACATCCACCCTTCCGTCAGACCTCCACAATGAACTGCACGCGTTCACCGAGAGGAAACATCGAGCACATCACGCAGCACCTGCAGTATGGCCACGCTTCATATTTCACGTATGTTTACTACGGGGGAATTGTTTGGTTGGCTGCATACCTGTGTGCTCCGCCACACCTGCAGCTGCAGCCTTCTTTTGTCATGGGCCTGGGTCTGAGTATCCTCTTGGGTTTTTGTTGGAGTTACCTCTGGCTGGCGATCCTCGCGGGTCGTCCTGCCCGTGGGTGTGTGTTAGGCATGCTCTGCTCTTGTGTTTAGTTTCGACTCCTCTCCTGGTCCTCTGTTTCCCTGCTGCAAGTATAGGTGTGTGTGTGTGTGTGTGTGTGTGTGCATCCGGAAGGCCAGTTTACAGGCACTATCAGGCCAAGAGGAGTTCCCACACTGAAGGCAGCCACACCGGTAGCTCATCAGCTGTCGCCAGCTGTAGCTGATTGCCTTCACCAGGAGCTGCGCTATTTAACAGTGTGGCTGGGTTTCAGTCGGCGCTGGATTATTGAGTTAACCCCGTTAGTACAGCTGTAGCATAACTTTGATATTTGAAAAACCCTTGTTTTGTCACCCTCTGCTCTCTTCTCTTTAACCCCTACCCCCAACCAGTCACGGTCCCTATGTGTTAAAAGGGAGTTCTTCCTTGCCACTGTTTCCAGGTGCTGCTCATAGGGGTTCATTGTTTCTCTGTATTACTGTGGGTCTTTACCTGTAAATATAATTAATAATTTACCTGTTGGTTTCCGCACGTTTCCATCACAGACATGAACCTACTGATAGATCATCACACTAGTCTCAGGTGGAGAGGCTGGAAAGCTGGTTTACTGTCAGAGCTGTAACCCCACGTGGAGCTCTGCTGTACTAATGAAAGTCCCAGAAAAATGAAAAGCACCAAACGTGGCACTTACATGTTGCAGATAATCAAACATCAACATCAAACAAATGTTTCTTTTAGTCCAAGATAATTTGAGTAAATACCAAATGCAGTTTTAAAATCAGGATTACATTTATTAACGTACAGAAGCTATCCTGCCTGCCAAGCAGTGATCTCCCCCACCTTAAAGGGTGTAGCTGTTAGCTGGCATGTGGCCTGACGTGTTGCACAACAATCATTATATGGGAGAATAACTGATAGTTAGGATTATTATTATTCATAAGCTGGTATTTGGGGCATTAAACAGACTGATTGCAGCAGCTACGCACCATCATATCTTATCCATGAAGGCATCGCTTACTCACCTGAAGTATTACAGGTACGCTTTTGTCCCACAAGGTCAGCATTCCTGATCAGGAATCTGGGATGTCCAAGTCAAGTCAAGTGGCTTTGTTGTCATCTCAACCATGTGCAGTGGTACAGTACACTCGAGACAAAGTTAAGGTGTGTGTGTGTGTGTGTGTGTGTGTGTGTGGGCGCACATCGATAGGGCTGTGATGACGTGGGTGACGTCATCTGTGTTTTTACACCAGCTGCTGTTCTCACTTGTTGTGCTCGGCACTCCCCACCAGGGGGGTGTGGGTAGTCAAGAAGGCATCCTCTGCAGACGCACACACACGCGCACACACACACATATACACACACACACATGGGTGGAATACAAGGAAGCTGTGAGGATGAAGAGTGTTCTGATGAGGTCAGAGGTCACTGGAAGTGTGTTGGGAGACACAAACGGATGTTTTCCAGCTGATGATGCATCATGTGGTCCATCAGCGGGTCGGCCCAAGCATTTATATTGTGGTTAATGAGCCCAGCAGGGTGGAGCTGGGAGACGTAGCAGTTCTAATGTTACATCCACCAATCATCTGTGACTGACATCATCAGCCTCCACGCCTTCCTCACACCAGGTTCAGGTGAGTGAACAGGTGAGACAGTAACTTTTTCCTGGTTTATTTTACAGAATATTTTCTCACATGTTGCTCAGGGTGTGAGTTCACATCACAAAATATTGGACACGCCTCAAATGTGGCGACTACACCTTTGACCCTCTGGTTTGTCATCAAGCATCATTCAGCTTCCCTCACTGTGAAGAAACTCAGGTTGGTGCTCCAGCAGGTCTACACCCAGAGGAACCTCCAACTCTGCAGTTCCTCTGGTGTCCAGCAGAGGCAGCAGTGAGTCAGTCCCCATAGACTCCCATGTTAAAATATACACGTTTACAGCCTGAAACAGACCAAACTGGTTTGGTCACCCGCCTCCCGCTGAGTGTACGTGTGAATGTGCACTCAGTCAAACTGTAAATGACGACAGCCTGCAGAACAGGAAGTCTCCGTCTGGCTATCGTCCAGATATTTGCGGCTGCGCCATCAACGCCTGGAGGCTTAGCCCTGGGTCAGGCTGCTGTCTCAGCAGTGAACAGATAGCGGGATGTAACTGTCAGCTGTGTTCAGTCGCTGAAGTAATTTGTTTCAGTTTGTGGTCAAAGAGTCTGTGTCGTCGCCATGTTTGAGCACAGATACGTGGATTTACTGTTGTGTTTATTTCCACCCTTCCTCTTCATCCCTTGACATTATTCTGCATTCATTGCCTTCACTGAAGACCTCTGTGCTCTCCTCTGGTTCCTTTGGGGAACAGCTGAAATGTAACAAAACACCAAACAACGATGGAAAGTTCAGAAGAGAAACTGAGCATGCCCAGCTCACAGAGCTGCTGTTGTGGCAGCGGAGATGGTTTGTGTTTCTGTGGAACAGGAAGAGGCAGCGTGTGGATCCTGCGATGATCAGGCCTCAGTCTGCGCTTGACTCATTAATCCTGCAAATACTCTGAGACACTCAGCATCAGCACCTCCTCCTCACATCCTCGCTGCTTCTATATATCTATCTATATAAAGGCGCTTTATATTGTAAGGTAGACCCTACAATAATACATACAGAGAAAAACCCAACAATCATACGACCCCCTATGAGCAAGCACTTTGGTGACAGTGGGAAGGAAGAGGAAAAAAATGATGAGGTGAGTTCAGAGGAGTGAAAAAAAGATGTCACTCCCCACCTCCGAGGAGGAGAGCTGCTCCCTGTCTGCTCTGCAGTCACGTGAGCTTTATCTGCTCCACACAACACACCAGCCCGCTTTTCCAGGTGTGGCAGACTTCATTTGCCTGCACATATAAGCAGACTCATGCTTCTTCAAACTGCTTGACACTAGCAGAAAAATGTCAAAGTGGATTGAGGGCGTGGTGACCTGTGGTTCAGTATGCATGGATATACGTATGACTCCATCTTCTGTTTACAGTGCACTGTGTGTGTGTGTGTCTCTGAATTGTGCAGATAAATTGTGGTTGGGGTGTGTCAGCTCAGTCTCACCTGTCAGGATGTGACAGGTGAGAGAGAGTTGCCATAGAAACACTGCTTTAATCAGTCTGGAAGTGATGATCTCTGTGACATCAGTGCTGTAGAAGTCAGTTTGCTGATGTCACTGCGGCTGCAGCTTCTGCTGCTGCAGGTTTGAAGCTCAGCTCCAAACAGCTCTGAGAGGAGAGTCAATCCTCAGGCTCACATTTAAATCCAGTAAAGCTGGAAACTGTTTCCTCCCTCGTGCTCCTGTAGGTGGCGCTGGGGGGTGATGCACGTCTTCCTGCAACCCTTAACAAGTCAAACTTAAGAGGAGCATTAGTGGAGATGATTGCATGATGGAGTGGTTCAGACTTTTTCTGTCAAACCCAATGTCAATCTCAGCAAACACGACTAACAGAAGCCCCACGTCAGACTACAGCTGAGCCAGGTCACCCCCTGCTCCCTGACCCCTGCAGTCCTGGGGTAAGACGCTGAACTCCAAGCTACTGCTGATGCATCCACCAGGGTGTGGGTGTGTTAGAGATCGCTTAGGCATCAGTAACAGTCCTGCATATATACCAGTCCATTCATTCTACCTGTGATTCAGCTCAGCGTTCAGATACAGCAGCAAGCAGACCCCCGGCATGCAGAGCACGTATCAGAGAGAAGGAGGATCGCCCACTGACGGAGAGAGCGGCGAGGACGGAAAGCTGACGAGGTCACGACTGAGGAGAGGAAACAAAATGACAGCAGAGGAGAAAAGGTGTGAAAGCCGTGTCCCGTTGTGTCGACAGAAAAACTCCAGAGTCGACGATGGGCGATACGTTTGGGTCAAAGGTCACGGCATCTGAAAGGTCGGGCCAGGAGTGCATGCAGCCTCCGGCCTGACAGCCGTAACGGACGGGCGGGGATACGAGTGGACAGGCGTGTGGTGCGATGTCAGATTAGCAGCGATGAAGAGGAGGATGAAGGAAGTCTCCCTGAGTCAGGGAGACTCCACATGTGATGTGTCAGCAGGGGTGATTGGGGGGTGGGGGGGGATGCTGAAGCACGAGTGCTCGTTTGGGTTCCTGTGGTGCATCTACCGGCAGCCGTGGTAAGAGCAGCAGACTGGACCAAAGCGCCCAAAGAGGCCAGCCTGGTCACACCTGCTCCACAGTCAGAACCTTTCCATACCTGTGCTGCTGTCCCGGTACAGGAGCGCCTCTCTCTGTGCTGATTGGCTGAGAGGTATGACGCATCACACAGTGACGGGTAAAAGTGAGAAACTCATTTTACAGATAAATGCAGGTGAAAGACGCGATGTTGAAATCCTCTCCGAGTCGCCATGTGGTCACATCATTCTTGTTTTTCACACGTATGCACATCGCTGCGCATCCAGTCGTCCACACGTCCGTCCCAAAGCTCTGTGTGAAAAACAACAGAGGCAGATATGTAGAAACCATTAAAGCTCATGTTTAAAAGACATTGTGTTCACAACCACCTGCTCTTTGGAACACACGCGTGGTGTACGCCCATCAAACAGCGTTTGGAGCGACCCCTACAATGTGTTCCTTTCATCAGTGCAGTGAAGGTGATCATGTGATCTTCACCCTGTCAGCACAGCCTTCTGCACACGAGGACACGCCCCCTTATTCTTACACACTGTCACAAGCTACCTTTATCAGGGCAACACGCACACACACACACACATTCCATGCTGCACGTTTCAGCACTGCTGCCAGCACACACACGACACCGGAGTCACAATCAGCTCTGTGTGTTTTCATGTTTCACTCACTGAAAACGAATCAGTTTCTGGATCTGTGACTCAGCGTGGCTGTGACGGTCAGCACTGACCTTCATGCATCAGTGATCAGCTGCTCATTAACTAGCTGAGTTAACCCGGACTTGACTCATGCAGTCGCATGAAAGGGGCGGAGCTAGCAGTGTGTGAAACCACGAGGTTACATCTTGACTTACATCTTGAAGAAAACCAACCATCCATCTACTTTACTGCACCATCCCGTGTCTGTGAATTGTCCTGGTGTTTAACATACGTGTGTTCAGAGCATGCTGCCCGTATGTTTTATCACAGCATGATTCATGTCTGCATTATGCCACACAGGATGCACGATAGCTCCAACATGTGAGCACCTTTTACAACAAGCCAGCATGGATGTTAGGTAATAAGACCGAGTGCCGGGTTAAAGGTGGGTGGTGCTGAGGTGGAGTTGCTCTACATGTCATTGAGTCTTCCATACAAACCGTCCATCCATCTGTCCGTCTCTGAGAAGCTGCAGGTTGGAGCTGTGGAGTTGGTGCTGGATTTTCCATCATGTGACCAGCTGTATGTGTGTGTGTGTGTGTGTGTGTGTGTGTGTGTGTGTGTGTGTGTGTGTGTGTGTGTGTGTGTGTGTGTGTGAAAGAAAATTATTAGAGTTATTGCTGTATGTGAGCAGTGTGCAATATGCATGTGCAGCGTCTGCGGTGTGTGTACAGGCGTGCAGGAGGGGTAATCAGCCAGAGGTGTTAAGATGGCAGAAATGGGTAAGGGGGGGGGGGCAAAACTCACTTTACCACTAAAGCACTTCCT
>VOQK01035117.1:20233-35750 GCA_015052645.1 Benitochromis conjunctus
ATAAACTCCAGCATAAAAGCCCCAGTCAGTCATTTAGATAAAAACAATATTTACAAAAACAGACAATTAGATGTTCCATCCTAACTGAAGTGCTCATATAAAGACTGGCTACTCAGATAAGTATAGACATGAGGTCTTTATATAGTGAACAGCAGAATTTCCTGCCCTTGAAATGTTAATAATACTGCATTTTCCCTGTCACAGATATAAATGTGGAATGGCAGGGAAGGCTTTGACACAATGCTGCTCGTATACATGTTTTGCTCCCAGGTCGCTAACCCCAACAATCCCATTTTAACTAGAGAGCAATCAGCCAATGAGAGGAGATTTGGTCCATCCAATAAAAAACAACTTATTTAAAGAATCTGTCATGATATTGATTTTGGCTCCACTACCTGGTCCTCACATGGGTTATTGATTGTAGGTATTTGTTGATTAGTTGTATAAAGGCCAGTACGAGTGGACTTGATGGTGCTACAGGTGGAGACCATGTGGATGATCATCCTTGGTCTTGGTTTAAATAACTGGACTGAGATGACTGTAAATGTGACCATTATTGTGAAAACTACAGTAGTAAAAGTTTCTCTCTTAGTAACTACAAGGCAGCACTTTAGCTTTCTGCAGTTGCCTTGTTTATAAACCTGATATATTCTGTAAGTGTCTGAAGATGCATCCAGATGAGTTTTCCTTGTGTTTTCTGAACAGAAACCTAGATGTTTGCACTTTGTCCTCCAGCAAAGTGTTTTTGCTTAAACCAAAAACAAGATAAACTACTAAAACAAAAATCAGGAAGACTTGTTTAGGTTTCGATGAGAAAAATACGGATACCGATACAAACTGGGTAATGTGTTAGGAATGAAAGGATGCCACCGTGTTTGATGGAAATCAAAACTATCAAGCTACAGGGGGCTGAATTCAAAGAAACCCCAAAATCAAAGTGAAAACATGATTTCAGGGCAGGCTAGTCCATTTTAGCCTGGCAAGCGTGGGGGCCAGTCCGTGATATCAGTTTCTTCAGCTTCCAGGAAATGCCTGGATACTCTCACCACATGGCAGCCAGAAATTATCGTGCACAAGGAGGAACCCAGGACCCACTGCACCAGTGTCGGCGCTGACAGCGGCTCCAAGGATTCAATCCCGAAACCTCAATCAGGCAATCAGGGTGCTGTTGCCCAGCCTGTAAAGGTCTGTGCGTCCCTCCATCCATATTCCTCCCCAGACCATCACTGACCCACCACCAAACCACCACCACTATGCTCAACAATAAGGCAGCATGATGTTCTCCAGGTCAGTGAGCACAGAACCCACTAGTGGACACTAGGCTGATTCAGTTCCTTTCATTTTCTTGGAGCAGTAGATTTAAACAAGGAGGTGAAATGTTAGCAGCTAACTGTGTATCAGAAAGTCACGGACCATTTTATCAAAATTGATCCATGCAAGGCCACAGTATGATACAATGAATTATGGGCAAATTTAGACTGACTGAGGGAATACATTGAGGTGATCAATCTAGCTGATTTAAGATGAAAGTGAAGCTGAAGAACTGTCCGTTCTTAAAAAAAACAGGACAAACATAATGAGGTGAGAGAAGATTGTGTCAACAGGGAAACAAGGGGCAAGGAAAGACGGCTGGAGGGACGAGATACTCAGAAACTCAGAGACACGACTCAGGAGCAGATTAGCAGCCTGACGAGGACACACTGTGGTCCTGTGAACTAAATTAGGAGGGTGGTTTTCTCTAAATAAAATGTTACACGGAGCTTCTGGGTGGCGAGCCGTGAGTTTGGGTTCAGGATGTCAAAAACTGACAGGATATGCACTTGTACATGATGATTTTATCATAGTGATTTAACTGTTTCTGCTCCGAGCCTCATTTAACCGATGCTGGCCGAGCTCTATTCGTGGAGATGAAGAGGATCTCTGCTATGCTTTCACCCCATCTTTGATTCCTGCTGTGGCTGACTGTACAATCCATCTGCACATTTGACTAAACGCTGTGTGCAGAGTGCAGCGTTGGATCCGGCTGCTAGCAGACTCAGTACATCTCCACAGTAAAATAATGCTAATCAGACCGGCTGAGCTGACCGTTGATCCGGCAGCTCAGACCAGCCTAACAGGCAGAGAGGTAATACATTTTTAATTGCAAGTGTGATTATACGGCATGAGGAACCTGCACCGGCTGATTAAATGCATTTGGGTTAATATTAGAGGCCAATCATTCCCAGTGACAAAGCCTCTGGAGGAGGGAAGGTAATTGCGGGAGGACAATTATAATCCCTCATATTGTAATAACGGAAAATAATGTCCTCCAGGAGATTTTTTTTTTACTAAGCAGACAAAAGATAAATGATTGGACGGGTGCTCATATGCACACTGCTGGCATAAAAAAAGGTGAGATTCATCAGAAACAATGACTGGACGTTTATGTCAACTGCAGCTGTGCAATACAGGAATATTAGCAGCAATAACACAGATTGGCTGTTGTCAACAAATAAGACTTCCAGTCATGTTTTTGTAAATGACAGTCAGTATGTCACACAGGAGGAGTGAGACCTCCTTATTTTCAGCCACATGTGGCTGCTGAACACGTGTTTGTGACAGCATGTTCATTAATCTGCTCCCATAACAGCCTTTGCATGTTTGGAGAATCAAAGGAACATTAGTGGGAACGGTGGGGTTTGGCTCATCACACATGCCATTCCAGTTCGTGCCATAGCTTTTCTTTTTGTGTCTTTTTCCACAACAAACCTGGAACACATTCAAACAGGACAGGAAGAACAGTAGCAGGAGATGGGTCGGGGTGTACACCTGTTAAACTTTTATACAGGTCGAGCTCAGGGGCAGCAGAAGTACAAAAGTTCACTTTTTCTATAAATACACACTGTGAATGTGACTGTCTAAATTTTAATTGCAAAGTTGTCACAAGGATTGGCTATCACAATGTGGAGCAAATATCAAACGTTAGAAACAGACTCTAAAGGAAACCAACAGTAAACTGGGACCTTCAGAGACCACGTGTAGCCAAAGAACACGATAAGGACCATAACGAGCATTAACAGACAAGACAAGACTGATGGAGAAACACAAAGTGAACACTGGAGATTTTAGAGGGAACAGGTACGCACAATCAGAGAACAACTAAAAGTTCATAGTGACTTAGATTTTCTTTACTTAGACTTTGTATTTTCATCTTAGGGAGAAACTCAACTAGAAATATATTCACTAAGAGTTCAAAATAAAAACAAAGACGAAATCCTTCTGCTGGAATAAAGATGAACACAGGAAGACTGAGGACAAAACATAATAAAAAACTAAACAAACGCAAATATTGAACTGAAAAACTAGGACTCAAAATAATAAGAACTCAGAGTTACAAACACATGAGGAATACAATAAGGAAATATCAAGAGATAACCAATGCTAAATCACTCAAAGAGCAGATCAGACATCTGCGCAGATTATAATAAAAACACAATAGCTCAACATAAATAACATTATCTAGCTTTCAGAAGAACAACAACAAACTTTAAGCATAAGTCAGAACACAAGCACTAACGTCGAAAAACAGAAAACAGCTCAAACTCCAGGAAACGTTGTGAAGCGTTCATAGTGACGTAGCTTTCTGACCCTTTGATTTCAGCAGAATGCACCAAGCATGAGGTTGGTGAAAGCATTGGAAAGATCTCAGTTAGGTTAAGATGGCTGTGGATGTGAGGATAAATGCTTAAAGTACAAGAACAAAGCTCTGCATCAATGTCTTGCGATCTAAAAAAAATGCTTTGATGATGATGACATGGTGTTGGCCTCGGTTCTTATTGAATGAACATGATATTCAGTTAGTATGGTCCTATCAGAGTTGGACAGGACAGAGGACAGAGGAATGGAGAAGAGAATTTGGGCCATTTTGCTTCTTTACCGCGTTTTCCAGACTGCTCTTTGTTACTCTCGCTTTACGTTTGTGAGGAGCAGATTTTTTCTTTGCCTGCTGCTGATATGGAAATGCTGCTGCTGTTGTCTGGTGACTCCTTGCAGTCCCTTGAACCAATGGCACGACTTGAGGATGCTCACCTACTCAGAAGTTTTAATGGCAGAAGCCTGTCAGCAGGCCGGATTTGTCCTTGTTAGAATCAGAGAGCACCTGATGCTGATGCTGCTGCTGCTCTGAGAGCCATTTGAAAAATTTTTCTACGAGTATTTTCTGATGCTGTGTAATTCAGAGCAAGAGACAGCCAGGTCTTTATTTGTGGAGCTGCTGGAGGTGACCAGAAATTAACCCCTGCTGGCCACTGAATGAAGCGCACACACATCTCTTACATGGTTCATTTCTCAATGTTAGTGTTAAAAAAAGAGTCTAAATGTGAATTTTAAAAGTTAATCATTCGTTTGCTGTAAAAGTTTAAACAAAGATAATTAACCAAGGTGACTGGAGTGCATTTATGGCTGCCCACAGTTCTGAAAATACCGTAAATTAGTCTGAAGTGTTCCTTATAGCAAACCTTCTGAACTTGGACAGATACTCCAGTCACATGCTCTCTGTGGGATTAGAAGTTGTATTAAATGTGGCTCCTCATTATGATATATATGCATTAACACAGGACGCCGCACAAGATTCCAGAGATCAACAAGTGGCCATAATTAGCTAAGAAAGCTGACAATGTGCCAACACAAGAGGAAGAGGAGGAGGAAGAGGAGGAGGAGACTTTTAGAATGTAAACAAAGATCTAAAGAATGCAAGAGGAAAAAAATCCTCTTAGCAATTGTTTCATGAGGAGGAAAACACATTCAGTGTAAACTGGAGTTTCATTTCCTGTGCAAATTCCTGGTAGATTACTTTGCAATCAACAAAAACAACATGAGCAGGGGAATTATTCTGCAGCCATAATGTGCTTCAACAAAATCCATCATTAGTAGAAAAACTCTTGGTTACAAAAATCAGCGAGAAAGCAGTGAATGAAAAATTCTGATCCTGCGATGGAAGAAATCACGACTCGTTCAGCGCACCGGTGTCTACCTGTTTCTGTAACTGGTAGAATCAATATTTTTAAAAATGAATGTTTTACCAGAGTTACTCTATCTTTTCCAACATTCATCTGCCACCTTCAACTGACTTGAAAATCAAAAAAATATTACGAGGATTCATGGAAAAAAATGGAAAAGCCAGGCGTGTTTGTTGCCTCTCACTTATAAGTGATTAAAATACCCACTTAGTACCAGACCACACATCTGAGGTCAGACTAATACTACCTGCTCACATGGATTTAGACTCTGACACAATATAAATATTCAAATCTGGTACGAAGTGATAAAAACTATAAAAAACTCTATAAAAACTCACTGTAGTCCAATATGGGGGATGTTTTTCACCCAAGGAAGAGCAGATGGAGCTTTAAACTTTGGGCCTTAAAAGAAAAGATTGAAGATCTGTATCTTCCGAACTCTGATGTTATCATGCCCTTTGAAGAAGTGAGGCATTCATTTAAACTGAATAGATTTCTTTTTTAAATGTCTACAGCTAAGAAGTTTTATAAAAGCATAATTCGCCTACCAGACGCCCACAGACAGTATTATTTTACCGAGGAAACAGAACTGTAGCAACAGCTCTGTGATGTCTTTTCATAATCTGTTTACTTCCTGTTCATCAGGAAATTCACGTTATCAGATGAATGCTTGGTCAGTGTGACATGTCCAGCTCCAGCTAATGTAAATCATGATATTTCAGATAAACCCAGAAAGACGCGGCGTTTCGAACACGCTCAGCTGTCTGCACGTTTCCCCGACCTCATACCCTGTAACTGGCACCACTGCATAACAGAGAGCCACAAACTTAGTTTCCCAATCATTAACATGCACGTTTTATTCACAAGGAGTTGGGGCGTGACTTCAGTCACAGCACTGTAAGATGATCATTTCCTCCTTGACTCCCTGCTCAGACCAGCGGTCCTCAGTGTCCAGCATGTGCACATCTTCATCATCATCACCTGTAGGTGTAAATCAACTGCAGAGGGGAAGCTTTTGTCTGCCGTGCCATAAACTTAGTCGTAAGTTGTTTGGTTTCCCTGATGTCGAATCACAACAATCCTCTTAAAGGTCTACATTGTTGCTCTGTTTGTGCCGAGAGACCCGATCCTTGGAGTGGACCAGTTCTTGTGGTAGACTGTCTCGAGGTCTTGAAGCCGCCGGGATTCCGCCTTTTCATAAATGCATTTGAGCTGTTTCAACACACCTGACGCATCATCACCAGAGTCGTCATGTAACCGTACTGTTTATATGGTTGGACAAACCTGCAGTCAGCTGAGACTGAAGAAGGCACTTGGATGAAACGTTTAACTTTCTGGAAACTGAATCAACTCTTGGACATTACTGAGCACAATGATATAAATCATAATTCTTTGGTACATTTAAGAATCAGGTAACTCTGAACCATCCCTCAGTTGTACTGCTATAGGTTGAGGGTGCTGGAAGACTTCCCATGATGCACTTCACTCTCCTGTAGTTTGTCCTGTTTTTTGTTCATGGCACTCTTTTTTTCCCCCACACTTGGTTGAGGTAGACTTCCTTCCATCCAAATCCATGTTCTACTGGAAGTCTCTTCCTGTTAAAAGGGAGTTCTTCCTTCCCACTGTCACTTGATGCTGCTCATAGGGGATAGTCTGATTGTTGGGATTCTGTCTCTAATACTGGAGTGTTTTTGGCGTGTGACATACGGTGCCCTGAGATGAATATTCTAGTGTATATAAAATTGAATCTAATTTTAATTGAGGTGATTTTTGAATTGATGAATTTTCTTTTCTTATGTAAATTTGGGAGTTTTATTTGCTGGGATGTTGATTGCTGGGTGGGCAATGGGAGAAGCAGTTTGTCGTTCATCGTGTTTATCTTTGAAAAAAGATAAATGTAAAATGTAAAAATAATGAAATATCAGAGCCGTTGCCATAACATCAGTGTTTGACACCCAGAGAACAGCTGGTTTGGATGGTGGTTGAATGTGAGCTGCATGTTCTCACTGCAGCAGATCAATTCTCTGTAGACGACTACAGAGAATATACTGCAGAAACCATGTGCAAAGCTTGCTGTGATTACCATAGCATTCTGTATATATATATATAAAAGAGGTCAAACACTAAATGCATGAAGGGTCAGAAATAAATCAACCACCAAATAAAGCCTACAGCAGGCTCCTCAAGGTGCAGAAGCTCGTTTACCATTAACAGTAACTTAACTGACATCCAGAGCTTCATTAAACATGCTTTGTTGGCTCCTCGTTCCTCCTGGCCCACACAATCCTTGAGTCACGGCATTATATGTGTACTTTCTTAAGCACATAACAGGAGTCATTAATGCGCTCCTGCTGTTTTACAATGTTTCCTGCCTACACATTTAAATGAGGTGTGAAACGTGAGCCGGTGGCGACGGCGTTATCATAAATGAGGCAGAAAAGCCCCGACGTAAAGATTCACAGGCACGAGAAAAAGCCTCACCTGCTCCGAATCTGCTGCGCTTCATAAATAAAACTCCATCATTCACCACAAAACTGATGTTTCAAACATCAGCGCTGTAATCTGCTAATTAAATATGAATTAATCATCTACAGTGCTGTGCAAAAGTCTTTAACCAGCCCCCTTTTCTTTATATTTTGCTGCAGAAATGGGAAATTGATGCAATGATTTATTGATATAGAAATTCAGAATATAAGATCAATAACAGTTCAGAAAATACAGAAAATCAGTTTTTGGTTTGACCACCTGAACTTTATGCTCCCTCGCAAACTGATTTTTAGATTCGTACAAGATGCCGAATATTTATTTCAAAGTAAAAATGTGTTTTTGTGTTACTGTGTATTGATCTGTGTACTGGGAGTACTGGTGGGCTGCTTCTCCTTTACCACACAACAGCGGTGGACAAATTGCATCCAATTCAGTCCCAGAAGTATTAAAAATAATACTCTTTATTTTTGCCAAATATCTTGTCATTAATGCTGTATCTGCAGGAAGTGATTTAACTTTTTACTTGAAGTGGATCTTTTATCCTGTTGTAATGGTGACTCCTCTGTTAAACAAGGCCAAAGTTTCCTATAATGAAATGTACAGCTCTTAGCCACGAGTGAACTGTTTTTCTGTATAGGACTGTTTAGCAGGTTGGATATATGTTTAGAACACAGTACAGCATGGCCACCTTTGTGTACTCGTGCTCAGGAAGTGCGTCTCTGTGTTGTAGTCAAGCAGCAGAAGCTTGAATACTCCCTCACGCCGAGGCATACATACACAAATGTCACTTCAGGATCCAATTTTTTAAAGCTTGAAGTCATTTTTTTCCTCCTCTGATTCACTTTCATTAAAGAGTAGGAGGATATTTGCACTTCAGTGTTTGTAATGCTTGATTGTATGCCAGTGTGAACTTTCACTGTGTTGGTCTCACAGACATCCACTGGAGGTTGGAGTTGGTGAGGGCTGGAGTTGGTTTTTCATACATCCATGTAGATACACGTGGATTTCTCAACATACATCTTAATGAAAATCATGGGTGCTGTATTATCAACGATTAAGGGTTATTAAGGATTATTATGAACATCTGTATTGAATGTAACATTTGTAGAATCAGCACATTTTCAGTCTGTTTGGGTTACAAATGCTCCTCAATTCACTTTCCTCCCTCTCACCACAGTACTGACGTTTTCCCAAACCAGCCAAGAGATGCAGTCTCCCCAACATGTCCTGACTTTAACTAGGAGTTGTTTAGGAGGCATCATAGAGGGCCAGCTCTGTTCTAGGATGCCCTCTGGACCCAGTGGAGGTGACAGGAGAATGGTGGCTAAGCTGTTGGACACCATCTCCCCCCCCATGTAGGAGACTCTGACAGCACTGAGCAGCTCCTTCAGTGGCTGCAGCACCCACGATGTGGGACGGAGACATTTCACAGGTTTTTTTCTTCCAACTGCTGTCAGCCACCAAGTGCAATTTTCCTGATATAACAAAGTATTTTATTCTATTTTGTAAAGTATGTTATTCTTTTTTATCCTATTCTATTCTATTGGGGGGGGGTTTCTTAATGTTTTTACTGCTCTTAACCTGTACTTTCTGTCATGACCAAAAAATTTCCCACGTGTGGGACTAATAAAGGTTAATCTTATCTTATCAGATGAAATAATTTACCAAACATAACAAAGCAAACTGTGTGCAAATATCTGCTCTCGCTGTTGTCTCCCTTTGAATTTGTGGGATTTTTTTTTTCAGAGCTTAAAGGAACACTATGGTGAACGCCACAATCTAGATATGCACATGCATGCAGCGTTGTGACGTGTTGCCAAGTGTGTCACACAAACAAACATCACATTACAATTCCATGACAGTGATTAGCAAAGTGTTTAACACCTCTTAGTTCCAATGTCTATTCCTGTAATCACTGACAGCATTTTAAACATTGGGGGGGGGAATGGAGGGAGGAAAAATGGGGAAAGAGGAGAGGAGCCATATATATATAGATTTCAGACAAAGATTTAGGTGGCGGCAGAGGCCAAGTCAGGGGTGAAGTCTCACTGTGTTATTCACTGTCTCACGAGAAACAGAAAAGAGTCCAACAGTAATACAAATTCTTGCCCCTTCACTGTCAGGTAAAATCTACTACTGCATATTTATGTACTGTTTTCATCTTGTGGGCATCTGGGTGTGTGTCTGCTGACATTCGTCTGTGTGTTTGATGTTGTACAGGTCACATGTTAAGTATTGTCTTTTTGCGTTTGCATTTCTGCAAGGTAGTCCAAAGAACAGCTAAAAAAAAGATTCTTAAATATTCTTTTGAGCTCTCAAAGTAAATCAATAAATCTGAATAGGTTTATGCACCAGTGCCGACAGAATCTTGTAATAAGTATTTTTTCCTCCACAATGTGGAAATTAACTACTTCTCACTGAAAATAAGAAAAGGATCATTGTGACAGAGTTGTGAAAATTACTGGCGAAAGTGTGAAACTAAAAGTAAGCAGAAAGCAGACTACAAGACATCCATGTGATCAGATTTGTGCAGCTCTAGTACAATGGAGTTCATGACCGATCATCATGCGTCACTGTTCAGTGAATCATTCACAAATGAATGCAGCAAAGACGGAGCATAAAGGGACGATGCATGCAATGCTCTTTGGATTTCAAAGTGTTATAAATGTAACTGTCAAGATTTTTTAGTGAGGGTATTTTCCCTCGCCAATTTGTCCTTCTTCGCACGCATATACTGGGGCACATGTGTTAGTGTATCTGCATGTGTGCACAATGCAGAACAAACTTCCAAATGCCATGTTTACTTTGTCTTTAGATCGCCTGTCCATGATTTGCTGTGGAGCAAAATATTTTTGAAAAAAGAAACTCGCTGCAAGAAAATAATGTTGGCATTCACACAGACATGCTTGCACAAGGATGCATGAACAAACACCCATGCTGAATATGTGCCCAAACGCACAGATTGTAGTCAGGACGTGTGCTCACAAATGACCACTATTACATGCATGCAAGCTGAGACAGTATGCACACCGACTAATGCTGGCGCATGCTCACACACATGCCTGTGACACTAACACAAATGTAGTACACATGCAAAAACATATTTTCTGCAACTTCAGGGAACCTTGTACCCCTGTGAGACACAGTGCAGATAACGGAAGACTAAAACAGCATTTGTGTCAGCAGAGATGGTGAACAAGACCGTGAAAAACCACGAAAGTGAGAGAGGAAGAAAGGAGAGGGCAGCTGTAAATATTCACACAGCTACAAGGATGTAAAAGGAACAAAAGGGATGAATAACACGCAAGGACACCCACCCACCCACGTATAGAATATATGTCATATAGTACGTGCAACAGAAATGTGCAACTGCACACACACACACATAAAGCTGACAGTCCCACTAGTATTTATTACAATGCATCCATAAGGTTCACCATACACTCTGCAAACACTTTATTGGGTACACCTTGTTGGTACAGGGTTGGACCCTTGTACTCTATATAGGTCCTGGAATCATCCCTCAGACTTTGATGCTATCATATCTTATTGATATGATAGCATCACACAGCCGCTGCACATTTGTCCCCTCCTTACCTATGATGTGAATCTTCCCTTCTTCCACATCCCAAAGGTGCCCTATCTAATGACTGTGATGGCCATTTGAGTACAGTGAACTCATTGCCATTTTCAAGAAAGCAGATGATTTGAGCTTTATGACATGGTGAGTTAACCTGTTGGAAACAGTCATCAGAAGATGGGTACACTGTAATCATAAAGGTATGGACATGGTCAGGAACAATACTGTGGTAGGAGATGGTGTTTAAATGATGCTGAATTGGTGTCGTGGTGCCCATGTTTCCCCCAATGGTGTGGCTGTAGTTCAGGCGGTAAAGCAGGTCACCTGGAGCAGGACAGTTGGTGGTTCGATCCAAGGATCCTGATGATCCAAGTATCCTTAGGAAAGATACTGAACCCCAAGTTGCTCTCTGATGAATTAATCACAATATCAGTGTGTGTGAATGTTAGATAGAGGGCACTTATGTGTGGAAAAAGTGCTCATATGAATGGGTGTGAATGAATGAATGAATGTGGTATAAAGCGCTTTGAGTGCTCAAGTAGTAAAGCACTATATAAAAACCACTCCATTTACCAATATCGCCTACACCATTACACCACCAGCAGCCCGAACCATTGATGCAAGGCAGGATGGATCCATGCTTTCATGTTGTGTACATCAAATTCTGATTCTACCATATGAATGTTGCAGCAGAAATGAAGACTCATTGCACCAGGCAACATTATTACATTCTTCTGTTGTCTAATTTTGGTGAGCCTGTGTCAGTTTTCTATTCTTAGGTGTACTGTTGCTGTAGCCCATCTGCTTCAAGGTGTCTAGCATTGAAAACATGTTTTCCATCTTAATGGAAAACATGGTTTCCATTCAGAGAAGTTCTTCTGCATACCTTGGTTGTAACGAGTGATTATTTGAGTTACTGTTGCCCTTATCAGCTACAAGCAGTATGGCTATTCTCTTCTGACCTCTGACATCAACAAGGTATTTTCATCCAGAGAACTGCTGCTCACTGGATATTTTCTTCTTTTTTTTTTCATACCATTCAATGCAAACCTTATAGATGCTTCTGCAGAAAAATCTCAGTAGGTCAGAAGTTTGAGGAATACTGAGACCAACCAGTCTGTATGGCACCAACAACCACGCTAAGTTCAACATCATTTAAATTTGCTTTCATTCTCATTCTGATGCTCATTTTGAACTACAGGAGGTCATCTTAACCATTTCTTCATGCCTAAGTACACTGGGTTTCTGCCATGTGGTTGGCTGATTACATATTTGCTTTAAGGAAACGTTGAATAAGTTTACCCTAGCAAAGCGGCTGGTGAATGCAAAATTATTTGCTTGTTAATTAGGAACAAAAAGGGAAAACACCTTAAATCGGGCTTCAGTTATTTCTACCATGTGAGGAACTTCTAGTCACTGCAGTCTCTAAAATCAGCTAGCTTCTCCACTCTTGAAAAATACATAGAGCTGAAAATATTTCATTGAGAACACAATATTAAGAGCACAGAGCCACAAAGGCACACCTTTACATTTTTTATATTTTTTTGTGCAGATTCTTCATGCATTCTGTGCTGCCAGAAGTGGTTTAAATCAATCTCCGCAAAAAGCAAGCTGACACTTGCAACAAAAGTTTTTGTCCTCGGATGACATTAAGCGTGTGCCAATTGCATATACGCACAATACAATCATCCGGGAACAAGGGCTTGTGTTGTGCAAGTCCTTCCCAAGCCATCTGGTCCACTCTACCTGTATTCTGACTGATACAGTGAGATGAAGCACCTTCAGCAGGGCAGGCCAGTCTACCCTCGCCTGCATCTGCAGTCAGCCTCAGACAAGCAATCATACTTCTTCTCACAGTTACCTGTCACTTCATCTCAACTTCAGAAACACACACACACACATTCTCAATTTCTCTCTCTGCCTGGTTAAGGGTTCTGCCTCAGTGACCAGGTACAGACGTCAGAGCAGCTGCCACTGTCTGTCTCTTTCCTTTACAAGAAGATACATAACAGTCCCAAATATCACACCGCAAACATACAGAAACCAGACAAACAGTTTGGACCTCAGTGAATCATATTCACATACAAAACAAAGAGGAGGAAAAAAAACACTATTGTTCATGCACTAAGAAATATGCGGTGCTAAATCTTTCAAGTCAAAGATAGCACGGACCAGCACATCTGTCAACACTCAGCCCTAAAACTCAAAAGAGATGAAGCGTTTAACACACACTGCCAAGCGCCCACCCTGCTGAATTGGTGCATACATTCAGATTTAAATACATGTGTGCACACACAAACAGAGGAGGACAGTTTCAAAAAGGAAGCGGTGTTGACAGCTGTGAAACTTGGAGACAAAACCAGACAGGAACAGCCATTCACACAAACTGAGATGTTTAGAAATCCTTCTCCAAGGAAAAGACCGGAATAGCACCAAAGTGAAAGGAAAAACCAGGACATGCCACCCCAATTTCTAAACCCTGTAAATAATGGAAACCTCTCATTTGGTCTTTCAACTCATCCCATCCAAATGACAGAAATTCTTCTCTTTCTCAACACTATGAAAGGACTGAGCCCCCCGTGTTCACGCGCTGCAAAGATCCAATAATCTCGAAGTCAATTCTCTCACTCGTTACTTTATAACCTTTTTTTTCTGCTTGCCTGTTTTGTCTTTACCAAGTCTGTGATAACTGGCTGAATTTTGAGAGGAAATAGTTTTTTTTTTTAAATAAATTAATACTCTATGTTTCTGGATAATTTTCCGTATTAGAAAAACATGAGAAGCTACCATGATGTGGTCTACGTAAGAACACAACTATATTAAATCCCAGGAGCCATTCAGCAATACAGGATGTCTGTTTTTATATCTTTATCATTTAGTACATGGTAGTGGGTACTCAAAGAGCCCATGTTAAGCTACAGTACAGAACAACTAAGCCGTGTCAAATGAATTTCAGTAGACCTAAAATATCTGTGGTCACAGTCTTTGGCCCAGTTTTAGCAACACATGGGCTGGTTGTGAGCAGCACATTAGATGCTAAGATCCTTACCCATAAACCAGCACCATCAGGGAAGTGTGTGATCGACATCAGTGAGTCAGCCTGGGATCACAGAAGGTACAGACAGCCTCAGAAGCAGAACTGTTGCAAGTTCCTCGGTATGACTCTAACAACCTCACTTCCAAGCATGTCGAAAAACAGTGCAAAAAATTGTTTTACATGGCATTCCTGTTGGCAACTATGAGGAACCTCAGCAGTGCTGCCCTTATGAAAATGGTTTCTGTTTCAACATTTCTACTATACAAATATTTCACTTTTTGCAAGAATATACTTTAAAACCAAAAAGACATCAAATACTTAATTATACAAAAACAACTTTTGGCTGCTCCCTTTTTCACAAGGGGACGTCACAGTGGGTAGAGCCACATATTTGACTTGGCAGATTTTTATGCCAGATGCCTTTCCTGACATAACCTCCATGTGATTTGTGTCTTCTCCCAGGATTGAACTGAGGATATTTTGCTCACTAGACAAATGTAAACCACTGCACTATGGAGCCACTAAAAATGGTAATAATCTAATATACTACAATAACAACCTGTAGCCACAGACAAAGCAAAAAACATAAACAGCACTGAAAGTCTATGAATGGTGATCGTGCTGAGAGACAGAGAAAAGTAACTGTGCGAGACATCACTTGAACCAGGATGAACCAGGCTGGCAGACAAGGGAAAGAAGCCAGGATCTTTGACTCGTCTGTAATGCGCGATGTACCAGTGGATGCACTCTGACACACTGCATGGCTAAAATTCAGTGACACTACAGTGAGGACTTAATTTGGCTGAATAAATCACCAAGAATACAAATGTGCTTCTCTGGTAAAGGTCGTGAGGTCGAACTCTTTGCATGCTTGCCTACATAGGCGAAATACAATGACAAAACTGAGAACTGTCAGCTATTTACTGAAGTTTTAGATAAGTGCTGCGCATTGACCTTTCAGTGTTCAGCACTGGAAATACATGATTTTGATTACCACAGATAAATGAACTGGGAAGGTTCAGACGTTTTTTTAAGACTCCAGTGGCATCAAAAAAATATATATACATATATTAATAATATATATATTAAAATACACTAATAGTCATATGAAAGCACACATTAATCACCAGTGTGTGTGTGTGTGTGTGTGTGTCTCAGACTGTGACAGCATACTGTCAGCCTCGAGTCTTCACTCATTTCATTTTTGAGAACTCACGAGTTCTCCTACAACCAGAATTACGGGTGTCAAAAATGCTTTTTATTTCACTGAAACATCTCATTCATAACACACACATGAAGAACCAATATGAACTGCCCTCATAAAGCAAAGAGACATTGCCATGCAGAACACGATGCAGTGAGGGCCAAGAGGCAAGCGGACTCCCCCCCCCCCCCCCCTCCCTCTGCCCCCCTTCT
>VOQK01035135.1:0-13838 GCA_015052645.1 Benitochromis conjunctus
CTTGTCCTTTTCAGGGTCGCGGGGGGCGCTGGAGCCTATCCCAGCTGTCTTGGGGCGAGAGGCAGGGTACACCTTGGACAGGTCGCCAGTCTGTCACAGGGCTAACACACAGAGACAGACAACCATTCACACTCACAGTCACTCCTGCATTCACACCTATGGGCAATTTAGTGTTTCCAATTAACCTATCCCCACAGACTGCATGTCTTTGGACTGTGGGAGGAAGCCGGAGTACCCGGGGAGAACCCACGCAAACACGGGGAGAATATGCAAACTCCACACAGAAAGAGCCTGATGGTGAAATTGAACTCAGGATCTTCTTGCTGTGAGGCAACAGTGCTAACCACCGTGCCACCGTGCTGCCGTCAAAAGCCCTGCTAGCTCAATTAATAAAATACATTGATCTTAATCACTGACTGGCTTTCTTAGCTGCTGTACAATCTTAGACTAAAAATGCCACGGCAGTTTCAGGAAAAACTCAAAAGAATACGACTCAAACACTACTTGCCAGAAGGGTTTAGGATGAACACAGTTATCAGCTCCATCCACATGCAGTGGAGCACTCTACTGAACTCTGAATGCTCTTATCTTCAGCAGTCAATTAGGCTATAAATGCTCATTTTGGATGTGCTGAATGAGCCTGATCCTTAATGGGTCTTAATCTAATTCCTACTTGTGAAATAAAGAAGTTTACTATGGCTCTATTTCCCAGTTGTGGAAGATTTCGTTTTGCTTTGTTTCCATGGGATGATATGGGTGAAAAGGGGACTGCTTGAAGCGGCAGAGATTATAATTAGATAATTGTACTTGTGTGCGGTAGTCTCCTATTTAGTCTCAATGGAGCAGAATATGCAGACGAATAATGAATACTAAATAAATTACATCTCCTCTGCGAGAAAACGCAGTTTGTTTTCTATTATACATCAGCGCCATCTAGCGGGCGGCCGTTTCACGCGGAGGAAGTGACGTCGCCTCAAATTCTTACCAATCAGCAGTCGAGGCTCTCAATTCGAACGGCAGCTCTCGGAGGACGGAGGCTGCGATGAAAATTGATTATTTTGTTTCCTAAATTTTGAGCGCTAAATGTGTTTTTTGCTCGAGTGGTATCATATAAACGGATTGTGTTGGTGATATAAATATTTATTCCGGTAGGTGTCATTTGGTGCTGCGTTCGAATACAATGCCAGACTGCAAATAGTGAAAAGTGCGTCAACAAATGTTAACGGCTAGCTTGCACGTTAGCTTCCTCGTTCGTTTTGCTCCAGTATACCGTTTTGCTACTGCGTTAAGCGCTTTAACTGCACACTAAACTTCGCCGTAATAACAGATCCCGAGTCATGGTGAGAGAACGGACCCAGAAGAAGTCCTACCAGCAAAGTCTGGAGGACATCAAGGAGAAGATGAAGGAGAAGAGGAACAAACGGCTGGCCAGTGCCTCAGCACCCAGCGGGGGCCGGTCGAGGATGATAAACAAAACAAGTGGTAAGGAAATGGTCTTTTATCAATTCTGCCCACCCCCTAACAAAGTTACTTAATAGAATAGAAAACATTTGTTGTTATTGAAATAAGGAGATGCAGATGCAGTTTGGTGCATCCAGGTTAAACCCACATTCTTGCATTTGCTAATCCATGACGTTACAGAAACACACTATAAGACTGTTTTTTTTGTTTGTTTGTTTTTTTAAAAGAAAAAGGTAGCTGGAGCATAAAGCTCCTGAGTCAACTGATTTCCAATGTGCAGGTAACGTTTTCTGGCATGAGAGATAAGGATAATAAATAAACAGAATATAAATATAAATTGATTGTGGTAATAGCCATAGAAATACAATCTGTTAACCCAAATTTTTAATGAGTGTCTCCCATGAGGGCTGCAAGTCAAACAGATTGTGGCCAGGCTGAGAGCTGTGCTAATGGCCTCCAGTAGAGCTTTTTTGTCAGCAGCTGAGCAGCCAACATACCACATTGTGAGGCAGTGTGTTAATATTCTGATAATGACGTTGACATAGACTGGCAGTATTAACGTGACTGTGGATTTCATTTTTCTTTTCTCAGGAAGTAGCTCCACTCACACCATCCTGATGGGTGTGCAGCTGAACAACAAGATGCTGGCTGTGGCCTTGCAGGCTGAAAAGGAGAAAGTGAGGCAGGCTAATGCGGTGATCCTGCAGCTGAAAAGAGAGCAGCAGGCACTCTTCCTTCACCTGCTTCTTCTCAAGAGGAAGCTGAAAGAGCAGGAAGCTCTGGCAGCGAGTGCTTCAGAGGTACGCGCTGTCAGCTGTCAGATTTTTTTTATTTTTTTTAATTAGGAGTGTCCTAAGTTATTAGTATGGTATTAGTATTAATATGGATTATTTTGAGACACTGCACATTGGTTGTTAAATAAATAAATAAATAATTTATGTGCTTGGTTTAGACTAAACTTTCTGCTGATGTCCAGCACAACATGCATTCAGTTAGGTAAGGTTTTAAAACTCATAATGGCTTACATAAAAAATGTCATATGCCTTAAAAACTGAGTGAAATATTGAGATTAGCTTTCTCTCAAATTACAGAAGAAAGCAGACCAGCCAGAACCTGGACCACATCATCTGTGAAACTTCACCCGTTTGTGCGGGTATGCATAAAAATACTTATATATATATATCTGAATACTAATATCCCAGATTGTTGTTAGGTATTATCCGTGACTGTTAACTTATCGATATTACTCATTGAAGGGCTTTCTTCTAATATAGCAACTTTGGACAATGTCTTAACCTTATTCTCCTGACATTTGCATTCATCTTAATCCTACAGTCAAGACACTGTATTTATTTAATATGTGTGTGTGTGTTTGTTTCTTCATAGACCCTCAGCTCTCTAAGAAGAATGGGGATCTTCAGTGTGAAAAACAGGTGACCTTGCCACCTACAGTAGGAGTACGGCGTCAACGTACAGATAAAAACAGGAGGAGGTCTGAACGTTTGCAAGAACAGAGGATTCTGGGTGAGAAAGGTCCAGTCGATGGCTTTGGGTCTTGGATCCCAAGTCCTATTCGCAGTGACAGTGAAAATCTCAGTCAAATTCAAAAATTAGAACAACCAGAGATGGCAGATCCAGGTTTCACTGAGGAGTTACAGCACTCTACTCCTGAACCAGTGCCACCCAAAAAAATCAGACAACAGTCCATCAGGAAGCAGAACCAGCAGCAGCAGGTGTCCTCCAAACCAGAACAGGTTACACGAAAACCCGAGAGAGGGCGCAAACCAGAGCGTGCCCCAATAAAGAAACCATGGGAGAATACCAAAGGCAGAACCAGGTCAAAGAGTCGGGACCGATCAGCCACACGGGCCAAAACAGCACCTCCAGCACAGGGCAATAAACTCAACACTTCACTGGGATTTAATGATACATTTGACTTTGACTGTGAAGAGACCGTCCACGTCACACCGTTCAGGGCCAAGGCTGAGGACAATCAGCGAATCACACCCTTGAGTGAGGAGGCTCAAGAAACAGGACAGGCCCAGACTGAAGCTTCACCTGTGATTTCCAAGCACAGTGAATCCAGCTCTTCATCACCATCTTCTGAATCAGAGGACAGCCTTTATGTTCCTCACAAGACCAGACAGAGAGCACCATCTCCTAACAAGACCAAGGTCATCACCACTCGCAGAGGCCGGCCCTCCAAAGTAGTCAGAAAGACAGACAACATCCCTCCAAAACCGGAGATCACTGGTGAGCATGTAGATTTATTTTTAATCCCAGCTTTTGTTTGATCTTTTATTTGTTGTTTTTCTTTAACATTTGATAATGAAACACTTTTTTATATTTTATTGCATTTTGTTTTTTGTAGTCTTCAGAGATGAAGAGGCAAGTCCCAAGACTACAGGCTCTGAAGAGGCAGCAGGTTGCCTCAATCAGTCACCTGATTTTAGCTGTTCTAACAGCCCTGGTCCTGTAAAGATGGGACAGGATAATTATCAAGGTAGGTGTTTAATTTGTGCCATTAAAAAATAATTAAACAAAAAACAAAAGTATGAAACAGTTATTAAACAGTTGCGTGTGTGTATTTGTTCTGGTGCTTCAGAGGCTCGTGGGGAGGGAATGGAGAATGATTGTTTACTTCCTGTCAGCCCTCTGATTGAAGCTGAGATGATGAGGATAGACAACGTCCTGTCCAATTTTGGAGATTCCTCCTGTGAAGCTCCACCCCTTTTACTCCACCAAACTCCAAAGAGGCTCAAATCATGCAAGAAACGTAAGCTGTTACAGGATTCAACCCAAAACTGCATGTCCAGTCTACATATCACTGTGAAAATAACCTTTTGTTACCAACATCTTTGAGCACAAGGGGCTGGCTGAATCACCCTT
Organism: Benitochromis conjunctus; assembly: GCA_015052645.1. Classification (NCBI taxonomy): domain Eukaryota; kingdom Metazoa; phylum Chordata; class Actinopteri; order Cichliformes; family Cichlidae; genus Benitochromis; species Benitochromis conjunctus. The sequence continues at coordinate 4,351 of VOQK01035135.1, forward strand.
TTGTTGTGTTGCACTGGTGTATGCGTGTGAATTCACACAACTCCTGTTTCCTTTTTCTCACGGTTCACGTCTTCCTTCACATTCCTGCAGGTGGGCTTGGTGTAAGGCCAGCAGGGCGGGGCTTGAGTCTGTGTGATGTGACCAATCTGTCCCCTGCAGCCTATCGCAAATTTTCCTGTGGAGGCTCGTCTGATTCTCGATGCTCCACCCCCGTTCCTATCCGCAAGCGGCGCTGCACCATGGCGGTCGACTACAAGGAGCCCTCGTTGCACGCGTAAGCTCACAAATGCTGCTCCTACTGCACGTGGTTCACTGTGTTTTTATTTTCTTTGTTAGTGCAAGAAAACTCAACAATTCTCGTCAACAGGAAACTTCGACGGGGAGACAAGTTCACAGACGTGCAGTTCCTCCGCTCTCCAATTTTCAAGCAGAAGTCTGGCAGGAGGTCTGTGCAGAAACCAAGGAATTCACAGAGTGGGCATCAGCCGTTTGAAAAGTACAATGAGTCTTTTGTCGGGTGTCGCTGAAAGTTGTTGGCTGACTTTGAAGTGATTTTTATTTTATTTTTTAAATTACTGTCAGTGAGATTTCTTTGTGATAAAGAACTGTGATCATTTTTATATATTTCTTTATATTAGCCTTCTCAGATTTCCTAATTTTGCCATTTGCAAATTTTAAATAGGTTGTTATGAAATCTTTGTGAAGTTCAAGTTTGTAATTCTGCTTATGTTTCTTCTACTGCGTGATAATAAACTTCGTATAAGCTTTTACACGTCATTGTGACAGGCTAATATCTGAACACACCAAGTCTGGGCTCAACTCGATCAGGTCTGGCCATCAATCAATGTTGTGTAGTTGCAGATGAACACTGGCCATGCAAACCATTTATAGTCTGGTTCTTATTATAGCCCTGTTTCCTTTTGTTGGTCATGAAAAGCTCAGCTGTGTTTGCAGCTGAACCCAATTAAGGCTAGCAAGGTCTTTGTGTTGGAAAAACTGTACACGCAATTAGCCTCACTTCTGTTTTATTCAGTCTATAAAATAGGCTAATGCTATGTCATTAAAACCAACTGTAGAAAGAGCATGAAATTATCTCTCCAGACATTACAAAAGGTATTTTTTTTTCTAAAGCTTGAAAAGTACAAACACCTTTTTTACAAAACAGTAAAGGTACATAGTATTGCACAATCTTTTTTTGTTTATCTCCAAAGTATAAAGTTATCAATCTCCATCTGCCGGACAAAAATAAGAAATAATAAATTAAGAACTTGCCTTAAGTATAATTCTTCTAAATTACAGCACATAAATAAGAATATACTCTAGATAATTAAATTAGTCCTTAGTCAACAGTGTAATTTATATGTAAAAGAAATTCTGAAGAAAAGGAGATGCTCTCATTCATGTTAACTAATACTTGGAAAAATAAAAGTGCATTTCGATAGTCAAACTGCCCTATGTGGCATGGGAAAAGCAAAAGATTGGGGTTTTTTGTCCTTTTTAGCTCTGGGAAAGAAAATATATGTTATATATATACACATTTAAAATGTACAGTGGGGTATAAGTGCATCAAAATCATTAAGATCTGTACAAATTTAAAGTATGTATTCCTCTTTTGGCAGGACGAACTCTTCACAGACAAACTTTGACTTCATTAACATCATGCGTGCTCACTAGAGTAGAGTTTTACAGACAGGAAAATGTGGACTCTCAGTCCCTTTCCTCACAGGTAACACTAATCCACCGCGCATGTGGCAATTCCTCATGACATCTCTACCTGAGTCAACCGAGAGGAGGAGGCAGACACAGAAAAGGCAGTATGAAAACAAAGATTAAGTAAGATGGGTGGTTAATCTCTGACCAGCTGTCATAATACAGTGCTTTCAGCGCACAAACAACACCTGCCCTGTTTAATGTTTTACTACTGCTCTTTTCTTTCCATGGGCCTCTGGGACACATGGTCAAATACAAAAACTACAATGCTTTTGTCTGGAAACGGAAACAGTCTTGCAGTTCTTAAATGAGGCCTTCCCCTTGTGACCCATCTTTCAGGGTAGTCTAAGCTACTGATTTATGGTCTAGTCCAGCAAGCATCAAACATTACAAAAGTGTTCATCCAAGACCCGTTTGCACCTTTTACATTAAGATATGTTTCTGAAACCTATCTACTCCAGAATCAGTAGTTGTGTCCTCTGCTTGTCTTTTGCATTGCCTAAAACATCCGTTCATTGTCTCAGGCAACCCTCATCCTTGTTGAGGCGAAGAGAAATCTCTTCCTCTCGTTTACTTCTCGATTAGGCCCGCCTCTTTGATCTTAGTGTAGAAGAACTTCTCCAGTAGGTTGGCACACTTGTAGTACTCGCTCTCTGGAGGGTTGTATTCACGACAGTTTGTGAAAATTCGCTGCATGTCGGCCATGAAAAGCTTCCGTGTCGTGTAGTACCGGCTCTTTAGACGCTCGCTCATCGTCTTGAGGTCTGTGAGGAAAAGATGTGAAATTTGAATCATGATACTTCTCAGTGGCTAAATGAGCATGGCATTTAACAAATAAACCCCACTTAGTTCATGCTTTAACACCAGCTGAATAACAACAGTAAAAGATGTAGACTTTAATTACAAAGGATCTGCTGTCGTACTGCAAAACGATGTACAACTACGCAATGGCTAGTGCAGGCAGTTAGTAATACACAAACTTTGACTCGTCTACTCCCCTTTAAGACAACTGCTCGTTAACACACGTACCCATGGGGAAGCGTATGACTTGGTAGTACCCAGGTGCTTCTGTTTTTTTCACAGGCTCCATGAAAGGCCAGGCATTCTGGTGACTCTAAAACACATAAAGCAGTCCTATAAGAAGAGTGTGTGTTTGTGTATGTGTGTGTCAGATGTAGACCACATTATATGTGTCTATCCCTCACCTTCACATGTTGGAGGATGGTTTTCAGAGTGCTATACAGTTGATCGGGATCTTTCAGTTCTTTCCTGAAGAGTGAAAAATGGTAGAAAGCACGATATAAAACTTTGAGGCTAGGCTAAGTGCTATTTCTAGATGTGCATGTGTGTTATTATTACCTGCAAATTTTTTGTCATAAATGAAGGCCAGAGATAATGTCTGACTGTATCATTGTTGACAAAAATGATCTAATATATGATGTAAATACATTAGCCAAATCATTAGTGGAGCAACTCACCCTTTGCCCACAGGCTTCCAGCCAGTTTCACCTGTTGATATAAATAAACTAATATTACGCTCATACACCACAATGAAGTCATTCTCTAGTCACCAGAGGAAAAATAGGTCAGCAACTTTCGCGCAATCACAAAAAATGGTGGTTGGTGAGTGATTGCGCAGAATTTTTTTGTAAGTAGTTGGACGACCGATTAGTTGCGCAGAGGTTGATCGTGCAGCACTGTCAACCTGGCAAAAATGTGCAATTAAATCCCATCTAATTTAAAAACAGACTCCAAACAACTTGCAGTCAGTTTCTGGAATAGCGGACACGATGCTGACTCAGTCTTATTGCTGATTTCTCACTGTCTTGACACACCAATGCTTCTATAGGGATGGGAACTGACTGGGAGTGGTCTACAATCTGGTTCCCTTCTTGAAAGCAACCACTTCAAAGGCAGGCACATACATACAGAAAGTAACCACCCATCACAATTTCATAGAGAACAGCCTTTAAATCCCAAAAGTATTTGATGAATTAGCTTTTAGTTCTGCTTAACCTGTCGCTCCGAGGAAATTAACAAGGTTGGTGGTGATTATATGGTGGAAGTTACCAATATCAATGAGGGAATGAGGTCAAGTCAATACACTCAGAGGTAGATGTATGATAAAGCCCATTACAAACCCCGTAGACAATATAACCAATACGTTGCACAGCTTAATTGCACAGGATGTATGTGGTAAGTGGCCTACTTTCCTCAGTATTTAATGCTGTAATGGCAATCATTACTTTTTAATGGCAATAATCTTGAAATGTAAGAAGCTACTTTTAAAAGCCAAGGCTACCCAACAGTGAAAGAGAATAACATACGTATGCCAGGAATGCTCTCAATGGGAATCTGCCGGACTCCATCCTTAAAACAGGACAGCCCTGGATAGACTTTTCTAATCTGAGCCTGTTTCCTCTCAATCAGCTTCTTGATTATCTGAAGGCAACAGATGAGAAAAACTTATTAGATGAAGGGACAGCAAGAAGCATTTCGATCAATAAAATGTTAAAGAGTTCATTTAAAATTCACCCACACACCTCTTTCTGCTTCTTGATGATGACAGAGAACTCTGTGTAGGGGATGCTGGGGTTGAGCTCACAGCCCATGAGTGTGGCTCCCTCATAATCCTTGATGTAGCCCACATACTTGGACTTGGGAACCTTAATGTCTTTTGAGAAACCCTGATAAGGAGGAAGTAATCATTTTTCTTGAAGCTGCCATGTGCTAGTAGTTCTGCCTGTATTTATTATATTATTCTAAATATCTATTACAGTCCAAGAAGGGAAAATCACCATTGTTTAATGATGAATTTTTTATTTTATTATTACATTTTTTCTTTTGTATTTGCAGATAATGCAAAACATGATTGGTTACAAACTAAAGTCGGGAGAATTAGTATACTTAAATAGCCAAACCATGTTACCTGTTTCTTGAAGTACCCAATGGCGTATTCATCAGCGTAAGTGAGAAAATTGAGGATTTCATGCTTTATGTGATATTCTTTCAGGTGGTTCATCAAATGTGTTCCATAACCCTGCAACCACACAGTCAGACCAGGTAAAGTTTAGAGCCAGCCATCCAGATATCATTGAATACCCACCAAGCTGAGAAATAAAGCAGGGCACGCTCTCACCTTGACCTGTTCGTTGGAGGTGACGGCACAGAAGACAATCTCTGTGAAGCCTTGCGATGGAAACATTCGGAAGCAGATTCCTCCGATCACTCTCCCGTCCTTGATCAGGGACAGCGTCTTATGTTTCCTGCCAGAAAAAAAGATGAATTTTACAGAGGGAATCTGCTTCTGTAACACTTCTGAACGTAACGTGTGACGATGAGGCAGAGTTACACTCACGGATCGAACACCAGCCGCGTGATGTACTCCTTGGGCATGCGGGGAAGCTGATGGGAGAACACGTTCTGAAGGCCGACGAGCCACATCAAGATCCTCTTGTTGGGCTTCTGGTTTAGGGAGTTCCCAATGACGTGGAATTCAATCACGCCCCTGCGCTCCTCCAGGCGTGCAGCTTCGTCACGTGCAGAGTGAGCTGATAGCAGGCTGGTCTGCACAGAGAGGAAGGTATCAAATAAATCCTTGTCCAAAATTTGCTGTGATGTGCAGAGGACTTGAGCGTTTTGTGCAGAGACAATTAACGTATGTCTAAAAAAATAAACTAAAATAACGTGCTATTTAAAACAGTTACAGGCACATTATGGCAGCTTGGAAGGAGATCAAGGCCAATTACCATGAGATCTGACACTGACAGGAAAATGATTAGGCTGGAAGGATGAGAAGATTTACAATTATCTAATGACCTTAATTCTTTTTACTCTTGTTATAAAGTGTCAGCCTGGAAAATCTGATAAGGCTTCGGTCTGGATGGTATCTGTGAAGATTACATAACTGCCCTGTGCAAATCTCCAGTGCCTTCTTATATCTCTTAAAAATCCAAGACTCAAGTCCAAATGAAAAACATCGCACGTGATGCCAGTTTCAAAATAAACTATGAGTACCCAAAACAACTGAAGAAGAGAGCACGGGCCATTTTAGTCTGTCTTCACTTGATTTACAGATGCGAGATGTCTTGACTGACAAAAAAAAGATTTCCAGAAAACGTCTGTGTATCAGAAGCTGGAGTGATATCCACTGGTTCACCCTAAATATGTGTCTTACCACTTTTACTTTTTGTCACATACAGCAACAGCAGTAGAAGCTGTAAAAGGACCAATATCTTATCCCAATCATAGATGACACCGTGATATAGTGATTGCTTCAGAAATCAAATGAAGCTTGCGATTAAGATTTCAACATGGCAAAGATAACACAACAGGGAGCGTTGTACATGAAGAGGGAGTGGAAATCATCAGGCCTCACAAGCACTCGAATACAGTTTCTGACATCTTATGAGTGGACTATAATTACAGAAATTATTGAATTTTAGCCTAAATTACTACTTTTCATATGAAGATTAAATTCACTTCCAACTAATTGGGCTCCATGCTGTGACTAAACAATAATGGGTTACCTCTGGAATGGCAGCAGGATCAGTGATAGTCGCCATGACTTCATTGATGAGGTCCATGGGGATGTCACCAACCACCCTGGGTCTCTTGTTTTCCTCATGGGAAAGGGGCTCAGAGGGTTTACGCTTTTCTCCAACTTGGAGAGTGTACACAGAGAGAGGAAAGCTCTCATTATTCAAGTGCTTTACATTGTAAGGTAAAGACAGTATTAGAGAAAAAAAACAACAACAATCAGACGACGAGGCAGAAAAACTCCCTTTTAACAGGAAGAAAGCTCCAACAGAACTGGGCTGTGGGAGAGGCAGCCATCTGCTGTGACCGGCGGCAACCAGTTAGAGGGAAAAAGAAGAAAGCAGAAAGAGACAGAAAACCTGGAAACTGGTTCTACAGAAGAAATGTCTGAAAGCTGAAGGCTCTGGCTCCCATTCTACTTTTACATATCCTAGGAGCCACAGTTAACCTGGAGTCTGTGAGCAAAGTGCTCTGTTGGGTGATATGGTACTCTTGGTATGGTTGGTAAACAAGTGACTGACATTTGAAGTCTACTATCTTCAGCCTTCATTTCGAACCTAAATGTACTTTGTTTGTAAGAAGCAGCTCTGGAGTTTACTTCACCTCCATCTGATGACAGATCTTAGAGGCAGCATTTAAAACAGGGTTACATTAAAAGCGTAAGAATCTCCAAAACTGGAAACTATTTTAAAGGACGGCTGACTTGAGTAATCTCACTTTAAAGGTAAAAACCGTTGCACTTTTAAATGTGGAACACAAGGCTGACTTTACTCAGGTCCACACTGTGTGTTGTTGTACTGTTAATAAGCTGGCTTAACTGAAACCTTATGAGTAATAACAGGTTTGTCAGTAATACCTGGGTTTGGCTCCAGTACAGAAGCTGCCTTCCTGGCAGGACTGACACTGCCGCAGGTGGACGGGTCCACTGACACGGGACTGGTGCTGTAGTACAGCGGCCTGGCCACTGAAGCAGCACTGATAACTACAAAAAAACACAGAGGGAATTTAATTTATTTTGTCATAGGCTTGAACCTTTTCTTAAAAAAAAACAAAAAACAAGTGTCATCTTGAGAGGCGTTTCGGTGAGGGTGTGTGGGAGGGCGTGTCACCTGTGTGGACAGGAATCTGCCCTCCCGCTGCCCCTGCCAAGAAGTCTTGGCTCCAGATTGGAGAGTTATGACTATAAACCTCCTCCTCCAGCATTGACAAGAACCTGAGCAGAGAAATCACAACAACTACTTAACTATATTAAAACAAGCAGTCAACTACATAAGTGGCTACGGTCTGGTTTCATACTGAGAATGTGAAGCACATCCCAAAGTGTATCTACTTGAAGGCCTGTGTAGCTAACTGCATGCGAGTCGTCTGTATCTCTTACTTGGGAAAGTGTGTAAGAATGAGTGTGCGTTTCTCAGGAGGGAGCTTGTCCTTCTCCTGTCTGGCCTGCTCCAGCAGCTGTTTCCTCATCACAGTGAAGACAGAACGCAAAAGCGTCCGCCCGAAGATCTGAGTGGTCTCGTAGCGGGGCAGGCTGTCACAGAACTGAGGCACATTGCAGTAGCAGAGCCATCTGGAACAAGCATATTCCACAAATATCTTACAGCTCATAACTGTACTGATGCAAGAAAGGCAGGCACAGGATATCTGTCTACTCTGCTACCTAGTGTAGTTGACTTTGTATCCAGCTGCATCATCGTTGGGCACCCTTTGGCGTCTTTGAGAGGGCGTTTCCAACTGCCAGTAGTTGATCTGGTTGAGAAACATCTTAGCCAGCTCCATGATGGTTTGGCGTTCTTTAGATGGCAGGTGGCTGAATTTGTACTGGACAAAATTGTTCACCCCCTTTTTGGGAAATGTGGAGTAAAGAAAGAACAAATAAGTCAAAATTAGGATAAAGAGCAGAGGATGAAAGAGTCTGTGCAGTGGAGGGTTGTTTCTCTACCTGCTCGATGCTGGGCTTTTCAAACGGCGGACTCTCCTGTGCTTCTAACATTGGTTTACCCATCTGCAGGATGGACTTCCTCAGCAGCTGACAATGGAAAAAGATGATGTTCGTTTAAAGTGAGCGAGATCTGAAAACTCTGCCTTGCTTCAAATGGAGTGCAAAGCTATAAAATTACTTTGAAGAGGGAAAAGTAGACTTGTTTAGTGTCAGCATCCTCCTCCTTGTGAATGCACGTGTACAGATACTCCACATCCAGAACAATACCAAGAAGCCTGTTCATTTCCTCCTCTGAAACATTTTCTAGATGGGTCACATGATCACCTGGCAAGAAGAAATAAGCCAATGAAATTCATCTAGCTTACCCTTCTTGGTATTATTTTCTGATGCAGCTTCTCTGTTGGGCATGCAGACTTACCCAAAGTGTGAGAGCAGCTCCGACAGGGCTCCTGGAGGTTGACGGCGTTGGACTGCTGCTCCGTTTGAGGAGGTGTAGGAGGAGGATTCTGACTTTTCCAGCCATTACACTTACAGGCTCCTTCAGCCTGCGATAAGTAGAGATTAAATCAGTACAAGGAGGCACAAACACGGCAGTATTTACATTAAAAGCAGCGAGTGAGCAATACATGGAGACAGATTACACTGGACAATTAAGGAAAACCATTCAACTTGTTAAACTTGGTTTTATTTTATTACATAAATATATTTAAAGCAAACTGCAGCTTTTCCAGGCTCTCTCAGGTTAAACAAGAGAAATTATGCCCGACTTTCTACAGTAACAGGAGGCGGGGACACGATCAGCTGAAGGTGCTGTTCTGAGCATGCGCCTTGAAACAACAACAAACTCCGCCCCCGCCAGCAGCTGTCACCCTGTCAAAACAAAGACCCCGTCCCTCTCTGCGGATCATACGCTGCACAAGCCCAATAAACTCCTCTGTTTACCCCCCTGCTATGACGGGCGGCACGGGGACTCTGTGAAATTTCCTGTGGAAACACGAGACCGTGCACGACCACACACACGCGTATCCAGACCTTGTGCACACAGCCAGCTACTCCCAAAACCAGCGTCAAGCCAATGTTTACGTTCACCAACCCCCCACCTTGACAGAAGCAGTAACACTGTAACAGGCTGCAGCTGCAAGGCCCCTGCTGAAAAGTCCAGATGTAAAAAAAAAAACAACAAAAAACCCAAAACACTTAATGTGTCAAGATTTTATTTTTTCTTTAGTATTATCTCTTCAGTAACTGGTTCATGCATGCAAAAGAAAAAAAAAAAAGAAACTCAAGTGCGGCAATG
>VOQK01035142.1:0-16808 GCA_015052645.1 Benitochromis conjunctus
ATCAACACCTCCAAATCTGAGGCCATGGTCCTCAGTCAGAAAAGGGTGGAGTGCCCACTCCGGGTCAGGGACGAGTTCTTGCCTCAAGTGGAAGAGTTTAAGTTTGCGGTCTTGTTCACGAGTGATGGGAGAAGGGAGCGGGAGATCAACAGATGGATTGGTTCTGTGGCTGCAGTGATGCGGACGCTGTACTGGTCCATTGTGGCGAAGAGTGAAGATCTCAATTTACTGGTTGATCTACGTCCCTACCCTCACCTATGGTCATGAGGTGTGGGTAGTGACCGAAAGAACGAGATCGTGGATACAAGCGGCGGAAATGGGCTTCCCCCGAACAGTGGCTGGCCTCTCCCTTAGAGATAGGGTGAGAAGTTCGGCCATCCGGGAGGGGCTCAGAGTAGAGCCGCTGCTCCTTTACATCGAAAGGAGCCAGTTGAGGTGGTTCGGGCATCTGACAAGGATGCCTCCTGGGCACCTCCTGGGTGAGGTGTTCCGGGCATGTCCCACTGGGAGGAGGCCCCGGGGCAGACCCAGAACACGCTGGAGAGATTATATCTCTCGGCTGGCCTGGGAACGCCTTGGTGTTCCCCCGGACAAGCTGGAGGAGGTGGCCAGGGAGAGGGAGGTCTGGGCTTCTCTGCTTGGGCTGCTGCCCCTGCGACCCGGCCCCAAATAAGCGGAAGAAGACGGATGGATTTACATATGTCAAGCTATACGCTCTAAATAAGTACCCAACTTTGCTTCTCTGTAAACTATCTGCATTTTGATAACTGATTATGAGCATTTCCTGGGGAACTAATTACTTTTTCTTAAACTTTTTCTTAAATGCACACTTAACCCAACCTGCTTTTGCCTCTGATTTTCCTGCCAGCTGGATCAAAATGTCACTTCTTTGTGTATATTCAAATACCATGAACTGGTTTTTGAGTATGCACATAGTAATGAACACATAAAGGCTGCTAGTGCCTTTGTATGTTCTGCCAGCTCTTTCTCCATATGTTTGTCAAAGACTCGATTGGCAAGTCCAGATCTTTTATATCCTTTTATAGCCTTATTTCTTTTCCATCTATCTTTTTCTTCTCCATGTATAATTTTAATGTCATCCTGAATATGTTCATCTTCCTCAACACCTGACGAATGGACTTCCCCTTCTCCACCTCATTCACTCTGTCCATGTCCTCTAAAGGAGTGAAAGCCCTGCCTCTCCTCCCTGTTATAACTCCATTGCATAATCTTGTATTTCTATTTTTGGTCTGAAATTAAGAATGTCACTGTGAAAAACTGTAAAAAACAAACCAACAAACAACAACAACAAACAAACAAATCTACAATTACAATAAAATTATATATTTAAAATATTCATAAGTTGGCCCCTTGGCATAAATCACCCCAACCACACAATTTTGAAAAAAAGCATCATCCAGCAGTTTTGAGCTAACATCATGTTAGGTGTATAGACTCACAGTGTAGCTTACCAAAGCACTAAAACATTTGTGAAACGTTTTCAGACTTGTCTATAACTGTTGAAACAAAACAACCAAAAAACCTTGATCACAGGTATTTTACTTTGAAAAGCAAAAAAAAGATTTTGAACTTAAATATGCTTAATTCTCATGCAATGGGGCCTCTCTTCTTTGCAGGATGAGTAAAATGGCTGACTCTTCAAAAATGTTCGATCTCATAACCAATTTCTTCTTTGGTTCCCTAGAAACGAGGGGTGGCACAAATCACCCCAGTCTCCCCTAATTACCTCTTACCATAAAGTGCACAGTTCAATTTGTCAAATTCACTCAGTCAACAAATAACAAAAGCCACTAGTATAACTGGGATTAGCCACGCATCTCACTTCATATATGTCACTTTCAATGCATTACAGAGACAAATTTTTGTTCCACTGTGTGAGCAACTTGAATTGTAACTATTTAATTTGACAAAGTCAGTGACTGAAAACCCTGAAGGCCACCTGTAGATGATATATTTGGCTTTCCACTCCACTCCAGCATCTACTGTATTATGAAAAAGAGAATTGGATGTAAAATCCCCTGCGGCCTGTGCTAAATTTACCTTAAACCAAATCACTAAAGCCTACTGGTGCTTGACAGTCTGGGCAGGTGTGCAAACTTCTCAGCAATAACCAAGGGAGGCTTGCTAGCACCGCTCACCCTTTATGCATTCTTATTTATTAATCTAACCCACACTTTCTCTGCTGAAGGGTCTGAACCACTGAAAGTCAAACAATGCACTGCCAAAATGCTACACTCTATCAATTCATCTGAAACCACTTGTACTTAAAAGAAATCTGAGGTAGTATTATTAAAGCTATTTATTGTATAGCAGGCTTTAGTTGTACCATGAAACTGATGCCACTTGGCACATCACAGCTGCTGCAATCAATATAGATTTAAAGTACATGCATGAGATGGACTACACAGCTTAAAAAAGCGTAACATTGGTAAGGCATTTGTTGACACAGACACACAACACAATCACCACAATCACTTTGTAAGTACTCTAACCAACAGTGCTGTCTGTTGAAGTGTTAACTGCCCTGACACTGCTGGTTTCACTGTGTGTCTTGACATGTCTTACTGTGAGTCAACACCCCAACACATATTTTTCTGTTAAATAAATAAAAAGTCTGAGCACTGAATAAACACAGATTCTAAATAGGAGTTGACAACACCAGAAGCTTCAGTGGAGTTTGTGGGTTTTTGTTCTTGTTTTTTTTTTTTGCTGACAATTGCGGGCAGAGGAGGTGGCAGATAAGAGGTCTGACTTTTTGGTGTCACAGCGTTCCTGTCTAGCTAGTGCAAGAGTAAGGAAAAGACCTTGTCCCTTGTGATTTAAAAATGCTTATTAAATGGCAGTGCAAAGACAGCAGGCCACTTGTGTGGACAGGGCATATTTGCAGGCAAAAGGTGCGGAGGTTTAAGAAAAGAGAGGGTGATTTAGTTAATGTCATGTTTTTGGAGCTAGACCATATTGCAGTTTGGGGATTTTTTTGAGGTTCTGTATGCATAGTAAAGGCGTACTTGAAGTGAAAAAGTATGTAAATGTATCCATGCCAGTCTTTATTTTTGTATTTTTGGCAAGATCTCCCAGGTAGTGTGTAAAATCAAGACATTTTGTCACCCATAGATGCTGGTGAGAGAACAAATATAAGAAACAGCATGCCGAGCCTGTGGAACAGATGGGGTTTTTAGCTCTGATTTTACATCTAAAGGACAAAACCACAGCGCTGTGGTTTCATTCAGCTGTCAAAAACTGAGTGGCACCACATTACATGGATGATTACCAATAATTCCCTTGCTGGGAGTCAACTGAAAAGCAGACAACGATGTAATTACAGTCCCCTTTGGCAAACTGCTTTGTCATACAATAGAATAATGATATGCTCTTTTGACATCAAACCAGTGTCCCTGGATTGTTCCATAATGGCCCTGTAAATCAAAAATGGTATTTTTATATAGCCTCACCTGGAGTCCACATGTTCAAGATAGTCAAGAAGTCCTGAAAAATCAGACACTAGCTATAAAATAATGCTTTTGCTCTGAGGCTTGTACTATGATCTATGAGATCTGTGACAGCTGTAGAGTAGGGTACTCAAAAGTACACTTAATATAGTGAAGAGATACACAGCTGCTGTATAGTCCTTAATTACTATACACTACACATACTCAGGAGGCAATTAGTAGGATTTTCAATGCCCCATAGCATATCATTATCATAATAAATCTGCAGGGGGTTGACAGGGATCTTGATTGATTCAAATGACTCAGATGTTCTTTGGCCAGTTGCTGAGCATTTGAAAACTCTCTTCTATCTGACCTGAGTTGTGGAAGACCCACAACTACCCACCTGTGGGAAATGTAGCCCTGACTCAGACTATGAAAGAATTTTATTTCTGTCCTGGAGAACTGAATTTCTAGTTCATATACTGTTTCTTCAGCACCTAGATGGGCATATTAAGTCATACATTAATACCACTATCATGTTACTTTGAGCCAACTCAGGAACATGCTTTTTTTTTTGCAACCCCAATTATTGTCCCTGTTTCCTAAATGATTCATTAAACAATAATAAATGATTTATTAACTACTATTAAGCATTATTTACAGATTATGGACTCTATATTATATATGTATATCACAGATGACCTGAAGACATTTATGTTTAAATTCAGAAGGGTTTTTGGCACTAAAGGGTGCTTTTGTTCAAACTGCAGCATTGAGCCTTGAAAAAAAGTCAGCAGGCAGTAAGAATAGTATCCACAGGATAACAAGCTAACAAGCACTGGGTCTACTGTCTGTCTCAGGTACATGAACAAATCTGGTGAGCCCCAAAGCCCCCAAGCAGTCTCTTCAGTATTCTCTTTGGGAAGTGTCAAGGGCAGTGAGTCTTTTTACGCCACACGTAGTGCTGCAGGTTCTTCCCAAACAATTCATGCTTAGTTTCATCAGTCCAAGAAACCTCGGAGACACTGGGAACTTCCAGAGTGCAGAGGGTTTCCTCTGCAGTATCCTCGTATTATCAGTTACCTTGTTTGGTGCATTTATATGTTAGGTTAATTACAAGATGTAACCAGCTCCAATGATTTCTTCAGCCTTTAAATTCATACCTTGCGTCAACAGAAAACTGTGGTCATACAGGTTGATATGGCCTTCTCTATAGATGGAAAGCACAAAAATGTCTGATATAGTCAGGTCATAAAGGTCACATTACTTTGGTGTCTGAGGTGAGGACACGCTTTCCTTTCTTGTCATAAAACATATTTTTTCCACTCTCTGTGTAATATTGCCAGATTTTTTCCCAAATGTTCTTGTTGTATTGGATGTCTTTGTAACTCCCGGATTGTTCTCTAAATTGGAGCAAAGCCAAACATACTAATGCAGGGTTGTTTTGACAAACACATACTTTGGCTTTTGCATTGTTTTTGAATTGTGTTTCTCTGTCCAATAATTATTATCATTATTACTACCTGGTCATCAGCAATGGCCTAACACAGTCAACACAAGTTTACGTGTTGTCATTATCATTCACATGCTGTCATGTTTTTAAAGCATAAATTAGTCAGAGCAGGAACTTTCTCACACTGCTTTGGCAGATAGAAATTTCTGAGCGCTTTCTTTCCTTATTTCTGTCTCAGTCTGTCTCTCTCCATATTGTAGGCAGCAGCAGCAGAATTGTGCACCAAGGTACCATCTATTGTGTTGAGATAATTGCCCATGAGTAGAAGCTCATCAAGAGGAGAAATTAAAATTATTTCCTCATACTCTGGGATGGTGAACCGTGGAGTATAAAAGATGATGAATCTCTATATTCCACAGGGATCTGCATTCTACAGAGGTAGCCTTGAATAGGCTGGACAGCAACAAAACTACACACAAAAACTCTTCCTGTGTGCTCCATTTCTGCTGTAGCCATGCACCTTGCTTTTGTTACACCCAAAAAGTTAAAGGTTGGGTTATATTGCTTGTACAATGCAAATACAGATTACTTTCCTGCAATCAATCACAGGCAACACTTCTTCCCACCAACACACAGCATATTTCTCACTGCTGCTGGATTCAATTTTCCAAACACAAAATTAAACATCTTGTAAATTATGTTTATTGTCCCGTGTATTTCCCTCCTGCAATCAAATGCCAACAGCCATTGCTCATGTACTAATTGAAGTTGTTTTTTTTCCTCTTATGTAAATTTCTAGAATGCTTAATTGGGGTATATATCACAGTTAGCATACATTATTCTAGTGGTTTATTCTTTCCTCACAAACACACGATTTGCACTGTGGGATTATTCCAATGTATGCTTGCTGTGGGGCGCACAATGTAGATTCCTTCTGAGTATTAAAAAATCCCATACTTTCTTGTAATGTCAACAGGTGCAATTAAACATTCACATTTAATAATACCACCTCACCAATAACAGCAGTGCATTAAAATGAAGAGGTTAATGACTCCATCGCAGTTTTCACAGTTCCAAAGCAATCCAGGTGGCCAGACTGGATGCTTTGGTGTCTAATGGGCAGCATGTCTGACACTCCTGATATAGCTATTATAGATGACTCACTTGACTATGAAGACTTACAAACCAATTTAATTCCTTTTAACTCACCTGTTTTGATGTTTACAGTGTATAATTTTATTCAGCAGTCTAAAAATTAGTGCAAGCTAAACAATTGATTCACATAAATCAAATGGCAACAAAATACCACTGCAAATGAACAGGTATGTTGGTGTATAACTGCTGGACAGATATGTACCTTTCTATAATAAGAAATACAATGTGTTCTTTGTCCAACTGTGGGCTATTCCAGGTAGCCACAAAATCATTTTGAAAATGTCAGAACAGGAAAAGGCATAAATGAATAGCTTTTATTTAACTTTAGTTTCAAAGCCATAGTATTTTTAACGCTGGTCTGCTGTCATGGCATGTTTAAATAGAAAGGCATTATTACTGCTTTTTTTTAACACTGTTATAATGTCTCTTAAGTCTCAATCTAAACACTTTTCTGTCTCTTGCTATTACTGAATTAAATATACACAATGGAAATGCTATTGTTTTTAAATTCATGGTATTACCTGTGAAAGATGAAAAGATATTAAGAAATCAAAAGGAAGTGTCTGTAATGTACATTTAAAGATGCTTAAAAGTACAAATCTTCCAAAAATGTTCAAATGAAACATCCTTCCAACATCCCAAAAAGTCGATTCTGTTCATATGGACGTAGCGTTTTCAGTAGGAAGTGACTTCTTCAATCTCAGAGACTGAAGAAGTCAAATGCTACGTCCAGATGAACAGAATCAAATTTTTGGGATTTACTTACCTGGATGACTGCATCAAGACATCCTTCCAACAATGATGATCCACTGGATTTGAACTATACTTAGTCCAAATTGACTTTCATTTTATAATCTTTATGACTGGCTAGAAGTATGTACTCTCATTAGTAGTCATGGCATATTAAACATCATGGAACTTCTGTTTATATGCAGAAAGTATCTACAGATAAGATGTAGATGGAGAATTCAATAGAATTCAGTGCAGGCGAGATGGCCGCTGGTATTTTGAAAGTGTAATGTATTTTTCTCTTATAAATATAGTACAGCTATTTATAAAGAAGACATCAGTTTGTCAGGGTCTTGATTCTGTTGTCTTTCTGACAGAGTAGCTTCTCAATGTGCGTTTTCTGCCCCCAGCGATCGATTAACATCTATGCAAAGGAGCTCTCAGGCTGAAATGATTAAGACATCTTTAAACAGAACTGAACTGTGGAGGATGATAATGTTTAATCATAATATGAACTTTTTCTTTTCTTTGATAAATCTGCAGAGAATCTTATGAAGCCACAATGTATACTGCCTCACAACTACTTCTTCTTTAGAGACATGGGGTTCAGGTTTATCTTCTTACCGCCCTATTAGTATCACAGTGGGAGTTGTATTTTAAGTGAGGCTGAAGATCACTTCCCTAGCTGTTTGAAATATGGCATTTGTGGATGACATCTGTGGAATCTGAGCACCTCTTCACCCGAGGGCATATCCCAGTACGAAAGCAAGAAGCACAGCTGAGCAATGAGTTGGCAGGACCAGTCCTGCTGACTTCTCAGGATTTCAGTGGAGCGCTTTGCCGACTGGTGTCGCATTACTTCTCATTAATTTTGCTTTTGTAGCTCACTTAATATGCTATTGACTGCATTAGTGAAGAGATTAATGTGTTGTTAAATTATGTTGGCTCAAGACGCTGTCCTGTGTTTAGATATACTGCCTCGTCAGCTGCTGCAAGGATTATTTTCCATGTACAAAAGCTCATAGAAATCTAATGCAGGTCACATTCAGCAAGCAGATCTATAGAGTCTTATTGGGAATTCTTTGCCCAGCAAGATGTGAGGGGAATTATTGCTGGATAGTGCTGCAGACTCATTCAACACAAAAGAGTAGTTATCGAAATAGGCAGCATCAAAATCCATTTTTCTGTAGAAAAAAAATAATAAAGTGGTACTTTAACAGAGCGCAGTTTTTAGTATATCAGCTCATATGAACAAAAACTAAAACAGCAAATATCCTGAATCTACTAAGTTCAACAGTGGTTCCATTTCCTCTGGATTCAACCGTTCAGTTGGAAGAGAAACAGAATGTTATTTATTCTGTCAAAAGTTTAAGTTCTGCTTTGACCACAAAGTCAAAGTGCTTTACAGGGAAAATGGATTCTGACCAACATTCAAGAGCCATCTTCACACTAGTCAAGATGCACAGCAGCAAGACTTGTTGTCATCCTAACGCTGTGTTGTCTCTAGACTTGACAACACCTAAGAGATACTGACAGGCTGCACTGTGCAAGCAGAAGACACTTCACTCGAGCAGATTTAGTCACAACAAGATATCCACAAGAGGCTGCTGCTGTTTACAACTTGACAGAAGAATCTAGATTTAGTAAGTGAGTGGGCTTTTGGGTCGCCTCATTTTGATAAGTTAAAAACTGCTTTGGTGTCTTTACTGTGGGCTCCCTTGGCTAGACATTAAGCACAAACTACTAGCTTGCCATTGCAAATTAAACACTCTTTTCATTTCCACCAACACCTGTTATCTTCTGCATTGAGATGTGAAGGTGTGTTTTCCAAAGCACATAGATGTTTTGACTCTGATCAGATTTGACTAGTGTGATGCCAAATCTAAGGTTCTGCATTATTTCTTTGCAAAGGCTATTCATGGATGGATTTAATAATTTAATGGTGTGATGTATCCCCTTCTCGTCTGAGCCTCTCACTTTTTTCTATTAAGAAAGGCTCCTAGAAAATTCCATCCATCTCATGCATTGATGGCCATCACCTGCAAAGATTTTATGTAGTATGACAGACCTGGCACAAGCAAAAGTGCTTCATTGATTTGAAATAAATGCATGAAACAAATATGGACAAGGTACTGTACTTGTACTGTGATTTATTAGGCTGAAAGATGTAAAAAAACATTGAAATTGAATCTCCATTTTTTCGGTATAAACATCCATGAGCTTGGCCTTATCTATTGACCCTTCTAGATCCTGTTCTTTCTTCACTATTCACTCCAGTGCTAGTATGTTCTTGATAATTCAACAATTAATATGTATGTCAGATTGTGTACCAGCCATAGACTCCATTTTAAAGGTTGTCAGTGTTTTCTTTCCTATTTGGAGTTGTGGCGTTTAAAATTTTGTGTGCATTAAAAACTGTAAATTCTAAGTTTGTTTTAAATTAAAGCTCACAAATACCTATTTCAATATATGTATGGACCACGAAAAAGTGTACATTTTTGTCACTGATCAATTTTTATCATTAGAGACTGTCAAAAACACAATTAAATGAGATAAATGAGCAAAAATCATAAATGTATTGCAAATCTGTTTTTACTACATACATAAAAAAATCAGATAAAGCAGAAATTTTCATTAACTACTTATATTCCAGTCCAGAGCTTCATAGATTTGAAAAAGAAATCCTGACATTCCTCTACAAATAGTGACATAATTGCTGCAAAGCAGCGAGTTAACTGTAAAATGACACAGCAACCTTGCTTTTTTATAGGAATATAACGAGCTACAAACAGTTTGAAGCCAGATGAGGGGGATTGAATCTGCTGCCACCCTGGGTAGTGACTGGTGGAACTTTGAACCGAACATTGCCATTTTACGTTTTACTCATAAAATAAGAATAATGTGTTTAACCAGCCACTATTTTTGACACTAACGAACAAGGCCAGCTAGTCTGCCAGTCAAGCATATCTCTAACTGTTGGTTAGCGGTCTCAATTGGATGTGCGAGACAGACACTCTCTGTACTTTCAAGATTAGGTTTTAAAACTTTTTGATAGAGAAAATAGTTAGGCTGGATCAGGTGACCCTGAATCCTTCTTTAGTTGTGCTGCAATAGGCCCAGGCTGCTGGGGGCTTCCCATGATGCACCGAGAGTAAGCACTGTGCATTTACTCATTATTTATTCCACAATGTGTCTTTTGTCCTGTCTTCTTACCCTCCAAACAGTCACAGCAGATGGCTGCCCCTCCCTGAGCCTCATTCAGTTGGAGTGTTCTCCCTGTTAAAAGGGAGTTTTTCCTTCCCACTGTCACCATGTGTGGAAGGGTTTTTTAGATTGTTGGGATTTTCTCCTTATTATTGTAGGGTCTTTACCTTACAATATATAATGTTGGCGGCAGTTGTGATTTGGTGCTATCAAAATATAATTGAACTGAATTAATTTAACTAATACATCAGAAATATAATTATTTTACTATTGAGTTAAGTATAAAATGAAATGGCCAAAGCTATAAACTGAGCTTTATTTTGTGTATAGCACTGATAAGTAGCAAAATACCAATTATATCTGCTAAAGATGAGTCTGTTAGCATTACTTTGCATCACTAGCACTGTAGAATGTAAGGATGCTGACACCTAAATCACCATACTCTGAAGCACATAGCCTTGATCATGGCTGTAGACTCTTAGGAAAACATTAAATCTCCATCCTTGAATTGAAAAGCAAAAGAGGTGTATTGTCAGTTTTGTGACAAGAAGCAGGTATTCTTCAATTTCAATTTCAATTTTATTTATACAGCGCCAAATCACAACAGCAGTCACCTTAAGGTGCCTCATATTGTAAAGTAGAGCCTACCTTTCTTCTTGTGGCTGGTCTTACTGATGTTGTTTTTTCAGGAATATTCTTTTGGTGAAACGCACACATAATTGGACTGAATTTAACTTGACAAAAGTGTGTCTTATATTGCATCTGATGTGGCTGTGATAGTTGCCCTGTTAGCATTAATTTATTATGTAACGCTGTAAGTGCACTGCCGATGCTTTGGCTCTGTTCTGTAACTCTTCACTAAGTCTTCATCGTGATTTTTTTGAGCCAAGCCCAACATAAATGTGCTACTTCATAAAAACAGGTATTCTAATGCAGATGGAACTGACTATCGGAGGAAAGGGGAGAATCTGAGGACAAGCATACAAGGGTGCATGCTGTTTTATGTGTTACAGAAAGCCAAGATATTTTCTTAAAGTGAGTAGAGCAAGTAGAAGACTTTGTTTTAAGGTTTAAGTGAGATTTTTACTTAACTGTAGAGTGCTCAAGAGACTCTGTGTTATTTTTCCTCAGCATGACATATACACACAGCTCTGCTACAACTCTACTTTAACTCTTTAATGCCACATCTTTCATATACGATATGTGTGAAAATGCAATTATTAATATGACTCATGTTTTAGATTAATGTAACAGTGTTAGATTATGTAATAATCAAATGAATGCAACTGAGAAGAAAAAAAAAGAAAGAAATATGTGCATGAGTCGCACACTAACTTCATTTATACCCACATGGACTGGAATCTCACTGCGAATAATATTTTGCGTTTTTATGCACACCCACAGGTCAGCTGTTACACACAGATTTCAGGTTTATTCACTGGAATAGTTTTTAATAATAGAGACCTCCTCTGACAGGATTCTGCACAACCGAGCTGTCAGTTTTATCCTATGAACAGCTGCTGCAGGATACATGACCACACACAGTCATTCCTTACAGAAGAGTTTACACCTAAAAGTTCACATCAAAAATCTATACTATCGCTTTCAGCTGCATGTAAAAGATGAAGTCTGTTTCAGAGAGAAACACTTGTGCAAAACTTGCACTTACTCTGTAACCGTTATTTACATTACTCACTCTCTTATCATCTGTCACTGCTCTTGGTACAATAGTGCTATTACTGAAATTAAATGGCTATGTCTTTTTTTTGTAAATTAGCAGACTGTTAGCAGATAGCCCACAGAACTTTCAGTGTTCGGGTCCTTAGTTTTGTCTAATCTCGGGAAAGCTATCTTGGAAAAACAGTGGGAATGGTGTTGATTAAAAATGTGATTAGCATTTATGAGTGCTTGGCACAGCACTATTGTATCTTTTAATTTGTTCAAAGCTCAAGAACATATTGTTGTAATATTGCAAATATCTTATTATAGAATTAAATCCTGACAAACCCTTATAAACTTCAGACGGATGTCGTGCTTAAAAGAGGGGTGTAAGACCAATTTCCTCTCATATTAATTGGTGTTAAGTACAAGAAAAGAATAGTGGCATTGAAACCTAATTTGTATGATACAAAGCCAAAGTGATTGGGATGATATTTTTACATGGGAAAAACGCCTGGTAATTGCAGGAGCTTCATAGGATGTATTGAAATGAAAATAAAACGCGCATCATTTATGAAACAAATAATCGTGTTGTCTGTTTGGTGAAAGCTGTTTCTTTCATCAGTATAAAACTATTTTACATGATAAAGGTATCTGTTTATTTTTTAATTTGTGACTTATGATCTTTAGACTTTTGAATAGGCATATAATATAAAGGCGGTGTGACTGTGCTTTTGTGAGATAAAAACAAAAATGGTGTATGGAATCGTTAAGTAGCGAATCAGTTTGTGATAAAGCATGAGCTCCCTTAGAGGAAAAAAAAGTATCATTGCTTACTGAATAAAAAACAGTTTTATCCACATTGGAGATAAATGTATCACAGATTCTAATCTACTCTATTCCGGTAAGTTTAATTGGGCCTTTTTCCTGCTCGTACAGACTTCAGCTTGTATCAGCCTCTTCATCTGGTCGGAAATTTACCATATAGCATGCAATCAAAATCTGACTCTTCACCAGCATGCTCATTTGTGTTTGGCTGCGAGAATGAATGGCATCTTGACGAACATCAGATCAAGCGCTTATCAGAGGAAGCAAACAGCAGTTACATGTGTAAATTACCTGCAGTAATATAGGATATTTTATCATACAAATGTAACCCATTTTGTTTCCTGTCAGCTAATGCCTGTAAAGCATCAAGGAAATCATTGCAAAATAAGAACTGGTGGCATATGTAGAGGCAGCAACCAAATGATTATTTTAAGATGCACAGGGGAGCGAGCTGAAACAACTTTCTGACAGTTTCATCATGCATTACTACACAGCAGTTCCTCCTAAAATTGACATTGTTGGCTTTGATCAAAGCCCAAACAGGGCTGTGACATTCTGAAAGAAGTGTTTCAAATGATTTCCATGACAGAGAGCATAGTTTCGAAACACTGACAGTGCTTCAAAGGATATAATATCTAAGTGAGACTGTGTGTAGGTACATGCCTATGATACGTGAGCCAGCCCCGGTGCATGCTCATTGAGAGCGGGTCGCTTGCATTGACATATGTGACTCTAATGCCATACAAGATAAAAATATTCTGTACAATGCATAATACTTATTTTTAGAGGTTGTCATTGGATGTTATCTTGTATAATCAACCACCATCATACTACTGTGTGTTAAAATTAAATGACTTGCAGTGCTGATGTGTATATTTCATCATGCCTTGTTGTTTAGTTTTTCCCCCTCTGTGATGAATCTGAGCTGTGCCCTTGTTGAGGCATTGTCTGCGGGTAGCGCAGTGAGTCTGACTGATTGATGGCAGACAGTGGCTGTCACCCCTGGAGAGTAAGCATTTCTGTGTCGTCTCCCCACTGAAGGTCCTGTTGAGCTTGTTAAGGGAGAAAACACTTTTTGTTTATAGCCACTCTGACGGCACCGGCTGACAGCTCCTGCTGAAGAGGAGATAGACTCCCTCTGGCACACTGCTCCCTCTCTCTTTCCACGGTCTTTGTCTCACCTTCCTGTCTCTCTCTCTATTCCTTCATCTGTCTCTCACCCGTTTCTGTCTCGCTCTGGTGTTGTGAAATTTGGTGATGATTTAAAATGCAAATGGCAATCCCTGCACAAAAATCCACAGAAATCTGCTTCACCCATCTGGACAGCATTAGGTGAGTGAAACACAACCAGAAATATGAGTTTTTTTCTGTCTGTGCAAACAAATTTGGTCCAATTGTCAATTTATAGAACCAACAACTTTTGTACTGCGATGCAAGACTCACTTTTCAGTTTTGGTATATTTATTATGTGTTTACTTAGCAATAGCCAACACAAACCTAAAACACTACAGTTATGACTGTTTGAATTTCCGTCTTCTTTTTTGTATTATTAAAAGGTTGTTTCTGAAACACGAATGAAGGCTGCTGTTATTTTACATTTTTAATACCTTCAAGCCAGACTTTGAAAAGACAAAACCAAAAATAACACTGTTCATAAATTTTATGAAACATCACAGCACTTTAATTTTAAGCCAAACATTGCCCAAACAGGAGGAATTAGTGCAATTGTTGGGGACTATTTTCAGATGTGTGTTAATACACCTTTGGAACTTAAGTGAGTATTTTACAGCAGTACATGCGATTTACTCAAAATAAACAGTCTGTGTGTTTATGCTAATGAGGTAGCATGGCACCCACTGCATAAGTGTGGCTGGCTGATATGTTTTTAATAGTGAGGCTCAATGGAACAGAAGAATAAACTATATTAGGTTTTGATTATCCACAATATGCTTGTTGTGTATGTCTCTCTGCGGTAATTGTTGACTACAAAAAATACCGAATATCATCTCTTTTAAATAGGCCTTTTGGACTTTGGTCATCCATCCATTTTCTTAATTGCTTATCCAACTACGTTGTGCTGGGAGCTGGAACCTATCCCAGCTGTAATCAGGCGGAAAGCAGGGTAGACCATGGACAAAGTTACCAGTCCATCAGGGCTAACCCGGAGAGTGTTAGCTCCATGGAAACACACAGCTGACCAGAAATTTCAAACTGTGAACATTCTTGCTGTGAGGTGACAATGCTAATGACTGCACTACCACCCAGAATCACCAATGTATTAATGAATCTTCCAGTTTGTATTTAACTCCACTCCAACAGAGGGCAAACTACTTATGTGTCCAAAAAATATTTTTTTCTGAAATGAACTACAAAACCTAATAGATCCAGAATGATGGGTCAACATCTGTACTCTGTGTGGAAAACACAGATCCAGTGGTAAAAACAAAGCTATGCACAAACGTAGACTTTGCTTTAGATCACACAAGATTGATTATGGTACAGGAAATGTCTTTACCATGTGATCAGAGTTTTCTTGTTTCTCTATATTCTTGTGTGTGGGTATGCCATCTTCCCCTTTTTAGTATCAGTAGACTACCTGGATGTCTTTGTTGGTAAACAAACATTTTCTGTTTTCCAAGCAAACACACTCACATCACTTTATCCAGAATCACAGTCAGGTGAAATGATCTTGCAGCAGCTCAGCCACTAGTGACAAATGTACGGAGGCATTAAGCTCTCTTCTGAGACAGCTTTAAGGAGGGGAATAAACAACATCTAAAATTAACGAAAGTGAAAGTGCCCAAATGCATTCTCTACTCCAGCTTTAGAACCCCGCCCCCTTCTCTTCCCTTTTCCATCTATTTATGTTGTCACCTCGACTGGGAAGCACTTCAAGTGAGGACTCTTTTCACTCCCAGATGGGCTCACCACAGAGAGCTGTGTTTGTGTCTATCTGTGTTTGGATTTGAATGTGTGTGTTTCTGGAGTGATCTGCAGCTGAGTGCCATTTGAAGTTGTAAAGCCAAGCGTCTAAATACGGCCCGACACTGAGTCATTTGCTTTTTGATCATGGCGTACCTGATGAGAATCTCATTCGAACAAAAGGGAACCTGCATGTAGAGAGACTCTCCTCAGTCTCCCTACGTCGTTACCGCTCCTTCCTCCACCCACACCTGGGGAGAGGTGTCCCAGAGCAGGGTGATGCGGAAGCTTCCCCTGAGCTGTGAGCAGGGAAAGGCTTCAGATTCCTGGTGTTGTACTAACACTGCCATTTAAAATAAAAGAGACATGAAAGCCTTTTTGATGTTCAAGGGGATTCACCTTGCTCTTGACACCAGCAAGAGCACAAGCAACAAGCAGCCAATGGACAGGCATATGTGGTCAAACTCCCCCTCAAAGGGATGATCTATGTTGGGAATGTGATCGTCTGATCTGTCAAGTAATTAAAATAATTTCAGTCAAGAGCTTAAAATTGTCTTTTTATATGGTTTTGAAGAACTCATCTCACATATTATAGTCTTTGTTTACCACAGTGCAGCATCATACAATATTTATCCCGATGGCAGTAGTCTACCCACATTCAGCCGTCACTGTCATACAGCTAGCTGTTAAAAGCTGTGCAGTTCACCAGTTTAACAGCTTTGGGAACATTCACACCCTGCCCTTACTTTGGTACTCTCAAGGCATCTATCCAAATCTACCAAAATTCTTACTGCGTAGGCAGCAGGGCTTGCTTTAGAGGGCTGTAAAAGGCAAGTTGTGTGAACCGCACCAGGGTATTGCTGGAGAGGCTGTGTAGGTGCTCCATGTCCTCCACTTGTCTGACAGGTAGAGAGCGTCTCAGAGGAGACTTAGCAAGCAGGGATCTGAGCATTTTCAAATGGGATCTTGGACAGGACAGGCCATGCCTTACTTATCAAATGTCATTACAAAGAAGACATAAGAAAATGTCAGTTTTTTGGGGATGTTCTGTGTATGTGTATATGAAAGAAAGAAATCAAGTGTGTGTCTGTGTGTGTGTATGTGAGACAATGACGGAGCAGGAGTGGTAGAGCCAGCATTGTAGCAGACATGATTGCATGCCTTGATCTTTCCTATGGCAAGAACAAGACCTCAATCTCTCACTATCTCCCCTTTAATCAAATCCCTACCTTTTTGCCTCCCTGCCACAAAACTGTCACAGGCTGAAAATAAGCCCTTTCCTTATCAAAGAGCCAAGGGTTCAATTGATTTCTAGGCTAGGAGATTTTTTTTATTCAGAAACTTTGAAGCCAAAAAAAAAAAAAAAAGAGAGAGAGGGAAAAAAAAAAAAAAAAAGCACCAAACCC
>VOQK01035143.1:4515-15443 GCA_015052645.1 Benitochromis conjunctus
CCCTTCCCCCGCTTCCTTCCCCCAAATGTGGTCCTGAAGGCAGCAACTAGCCGTGGACTTATTACCCTGTTCATTTAGTTGGTTCCTTGGGGGCCTCCATCTCATTGGCAAGTTCCAATAAGATCAAGGCCCCAGTGTGTTTGTGGTAGTGTGTATGTGTCTATGTATTTATTTAAGAATAAAGGCCATTATTGAATTTCCTGAATCCAAACATGCCGTGTAACGTAGATACACTGAAACCATTGCATTCATTCATTGAAAATTTGTCCTCAAAAATGCACTGTGAGCAAAATGAAATCTGCATCAAGCAATGATGAGCTGGTCTTTCTAAACAAGAACAGGAAGGAATGGATAACCTGGGTTTCTCACGAGCAGCAGGGAGAATTTAATGGTTGATGAAGGAGTGCCACGGGCGCCAAGCAAGGCCCTTATACTATGAGAGTGCAGGAAGTTATATATATATACAAAAGTGATTAAAAAAAAGCATATTTGGCAAAATAGAATCACATTTTGATAAATTAAGTATGATAAGAAAATCAAATGTTTATGACATCATCCACTCTGCTTGTAGCCGAGAACCTTTCTGATTTGGCTGATTTCACTCTGCGTCCGCTCAAATCAAACTCTCTACTCTGCTCAGTACAGCTACAACTCTCCCACTGCTCCACACAGCCAGGTTCTCTGACCCAGCTCCAGCTCCCATCTGCGACCCATTCAGCCCTGCAGTAATTGCTCATCTTTGATCTAATTACACTCCTGTATATATTTATCTATCAGTCACATCTGGCTGATGTTATGGCATTCTTAATATCAAATTATGTGTAAACTATGAGTGTTGCTAGGCAACCCAGAATAGGCAAATGTTGTTTTACAAACAAATTACATCATCGGTAGTTTTAGGTGTGATTTGTATTTGTATGTTTGTGATTTGTTCTTGTTTGCCAACTCACCCCAAAATCCACTCTATGATGAAAAAACTAATTTTTGAAAACATCATGAAACATGAGATGATGGGGTTTTAATTAAACATGGTTTAAATGGTTTTTAAAATGCCAAGGGATAAAAATGACCCTTTGATGGTTCCAGTGTTAAAGGTGAGTTTAAAAACACTGGTTTCCTGGTAAAAACACTGTTGCTAGCCGCTAACTTCAGTGTGCCTGCTCTCCCTGCACTCAGCCAAATACTCCATAAGATCGATTTAATCTTCTTTTATGCCATTCAGTGAAAGTTAGCTAGGAGCTCATTTCTAGCTAACTTTCAAGTAATTGTCAAGTTGTAAGCTTGTTAAAATCGTGTTTGCTGATGGGAATAATTTCACGCAAGATATTCACAAGATACTCTTTAAAGGTGACATTATCTGCAAACAATTTATTGTATGAAATGTGGGTTTACTTTTCAATACCAAACTATTGATTCAAAGTACATAGTTACATATTTGTGAGTCTGCATTCCCGAAGTTTAATTTAATTCAGAAAAAGCTGGAAGTTGTAAAAGACAAAAGCTATTAATGGGTAAAACTTAAAAATAAAAGGTAAAAAGTCATCTTCATCAGAAAAGTTGAACTTATCATACATGCTAGTTTATAATCTTTATATTTGACTGTATGCTTCATCTTCTTCACAAATGCAAAAATTTCAATCAAAAGACACATGAATTATAAATAGTGGTTGTTAAGCGTTTTTGTATTTCTGCTGGATATAGTGTCTCTAAACAGCACAAAACTATTTTCTGTTGTACCTAAAAAAAAAAAACAGTTCTTCTCAACATCCTACTACTCCTAATTATACAGTGAAAATAATCACATCTTGCAACCAGATTAAGCATGTAGGACAGCTTTACATATCTTTTCCTCATGCTGTCCACACATGTCTGAGTGTTTTTGTGCGTCCTGTGATTGCCAGCTGTGTATTGTCTGTATTCCCACAGAGAAAGAAGCCCATGTGACTGAGCTCTGACATATGCCTCTTTCACCTAATGGGCCCACACAATCACTTTGCATTGTATTTACACAATAAGACTAACAGACTAACACACACAGCATGACTCTGGGGATGACAGGACTATTGTCTTTATCAAGAAATATCTACAGTGACAGGAGGTTATTGAGGACACCACACCGTAAATATATTGACCACAGCTGCTCTCGATATAACATTCAGTCCACACTACGTTCTCCAAAAATACAAATTTTTTCATTTATACTTAAATTTCAAATATTAAAATAATTTGGGGGGGGGATTTATTCAGGACCCAGACAGGTCCTGTTAGAATTTATGTTTATTACGGCTGTCAGTATAAGGTTTATATAATCGTAGTATAATTATCATAGTGTACATATGTTTCTATGTTCCCTATCCTCTCCTAGGTGGATGGACCAGTCTTAATGTAACTTAATGTAAACAGTGCTTAAGACACTGTTGCCTCCCCTCCCCTTAGCCTGGGTACACCAGAGGTTTTTTCCTGTTAAAGGAGAGTTTTTCCTTCCCATAGTCGCCAAGTGCTTGCTCATAGGGGGTCGTCTGATGAGGTTTCGCTGTATTATTGTAGGATCTTTACCTTACAATATTAAGTGCCTTGAGGCGACTGTTGTTGTGATTTGGTGCTATAATAAACAAACTAGGCATTTAACAGTCAGCACAAATTTTTTTATCTTCCCAGTGCAACTGAGCAGCTACTGATAATCGATCAAGTTATCTAAATATGGCTTAAATCCTTCCACTTGGCACCATTCGGCCAACACTATACTTTAACTTCAATATAAATATTGAAATATAAATATTATTATATAGAAATATATACAAAATAATCTGAAATTGCGTTAAAGAGTATTCAGAAATATTTCACTACATTTGCTCCATAAGAAAAAAGTTTGTTTTGATCACAGACTTTTTCTGCTTTCTTTGCCGTTAGTTGCTGTCCCTCCCTGAAACTGCTGGAAGTTTCTTCCTGTTAAAAGGAAGATTTTCCTTCCCACAGTCGCCAAGTGATGCTGTGATTTAGGACTATACAAATAAAACTGAACTGAATTGAATATGTATATATAATTTACATCAACCAATATTAGTCCTGTCCCCAAATCCCAGTCTGCCAATATGTGTCTACTTCTCTGTTGAGTGAAAGAGTAAACATCATTGAATTCTAATGGAAGCATTGTCTTAGACATAAAAGCTTCATTTAATAGACTGTATATTTAGAAACATCTATGCTGTAACGGCTTTGTGTATTGCTATTTTTTTAAGTGCTATGTGCTGTTGTTTTTTCTGCCAAGGCTCATCTAAGCTTCTCCAAAGCAGCCTTGCTATCATCTACATACTCTAATACTCCCACAGAGACCAGAGCTGTTTGCCTTTATTTCAGCTGAGCAGAGGAGATCACAACGACCAGTCCCTCCATCTATCCTCAGAGTCCCATGAGTCCAGCAAAGCTTCTACCAATGTCCCTGTGGTAATGACTAAAGTGGGGCCTCCATCAGAACTGATAACAATTCTCAATCCATCAAATGGTAATATGTTTATGCAGTGATACTGTGTATACTGAGCTGCAAAAGCAAAACAGAGAAAGTAGCCATTTAAAGTTTAAAGTGAGGAAATCTCATTTGTTAATTTATGCTTGAAATGTGTTTCTGCCCTGGCATCCTGAGGCCTAAGGTCTGTGTTGGTGGTATTGTTAATTCCATATGTTTTTCACTACCGCTCTCTCATTAACAAAGCTTACTACTTATACATGACATCATCACTGATAGGAATATTAATTTTAAATGTTTTACTTAGACGAGGCTAAATCATCAGGACTTTCTTACACTTATCCAGGCCACACTACCAGGCTATGTTCATCTGTGTGGTGGTGAGCTTGCTGTTACATATCATGCTGACATTGTGGTTTAAGAGCTGTCGGTACCTTTTGTCACCTCTTTTGAAATTGCTGTTTTTACATTGGCTGGTTTTATGCAGTTGTAGGTGGTTCTGGTTTACCACCTGCCAAAATCCTACACTGTCTTCAGTTTTAGGCTGCCTGAGCTGCTTACCTTTGTATGTCCTTTGGTTTCCTCCAAACTCTTCCTTGAGGATTTCAATACCCATGCTTTTATAAGCATGGGTATTATGGATACAGCTATTGTCCTGCAGAATTTATGTCACCAGCATGTTAAGAACCCCACTCATGTCAAAAGTCATGCACCGACTTAGTGTTTTCCACTGGTATAACCCCCTCTGACCTGTGCTGTATTAACCTCACTGTCTCTGATTACCATTATCATTCCATCATTCTTTTCTCGACTTCTGTCCTCCTCCCCAGGCAGTGTCAGGTACACCATCACAGGAACATCAAGTCTGTTAATACATCAGATCTAGACAACATCACTGGGATTTGACCTCTGACACTCCCAACCACACAGTGGATGGCCAAGTGGCATATTACAATAGTGTGCTGTCTCAATGCCTTGACTCTATGGCTTCATCCTTCGTCTTGTGCCCTGGTTCACCAGTCCATTATACTCTATGAAGGCCATTGGTCATCATCTGGAAAGGGTCCATAAAAATTCTGGCCTCACTGTCCACCATAATGCCTATAAAGACGTGGGTGGCGCTGTCACTTGGCCCGTTTCTCAATTCTCAAGTATGCGAGTCCATACTCACGTTCTCGGCAAGTCCGGTCTTTGTAAGTTCGCACGGGAGTCCGGACTTGGCGAGAACACAAGAATGCAGCATGATCATTCTACAATTGGAACACCAGCGTACTTGATGATGTCACTGGTCCGGAGTTTTTACTGCCATCCCCTCTTAATTTAACTGTGATTAATATGTTATGAATCTTAACTTTAATCTCAGCCAAACCGATTTACTCAGGAACAAATAAAACACTGAAATGAACCAAACATTACGATTTAGAAGTTATCTAAGTGACTTATATATCATAACCTGAGTAGAGAAAGACCGCGGGGGGTTTGAAAACGATGTGCCGGGAGTCCGCTGTTCTCGGCGGCTCTAGTGAGCCTTGACCTCCAGGTCAGCTATCGAGCTGGTGGGTAACAGACGTCTCCGAAAACGTCGGAGCACTTTTGTAAATATGTGATGTCTTGATAAACCGAGCAGATATTTGAAGTTTACACAGCCACATTCTCGCCTGAAAATATCTTTAAAGTTTATTTTGGGACCCAGAAAGAGTAATATTTAAAAGTTTTTAGCAGCGCTCCTCTGCCATTGCCGCGTTTGAGTTTTGGACAAAATGCAAGCCACACGCCTCCTCAAGGAGGAGTAAGACCACATCTATCTAGAGCATTTAAAAGTAGAATGGGAGGCAGAGCCTTCAGCTTTCAGGCCGCTCTTCTATTAAACCAGCTTCCAGTTTGGATTTGGGAGACAGACACTATCTCTACTTTTAAGATTAGACTTAAAACTTTCCTTTTCACTAAAGCATATAGTTAGGGCTGGATCAGGTGACCCTGAATCCTCCCTTAGTTATGCTGCAGTAGATTTAGGCTGTTGGGGGATTCCATGATGCACTGAGAATTTCGTCTTCAGTCACCTTTCTCAGTCAGTCTTGATCAGTGACCAGCCAAACAGTGATCTGATAGTAGAAATGTAACTGTCACCACAATATGAAAAACAACTGATTGTTCTGCTTGACGGCAGCATGACCTGTAAAGGTGCAAACTGATATGAGCACAGCATAATGATTTGCACAAAGATATTTCCTCTGAAACGAAAATGTAATATGTACTGTAATGAGCTGTAACTCTACCTCATAACGCTAACACAGCAGCCAGTAATCCACTAATGTAGCGTCTGCCATTCACTTGTTTTCACCATTTTCTTCTATCTCCAGCTCTGTCAGTTCACTCATCTTTCTTTGTTGCAATAATCTCAGTCAAAGTAACTTTTATTGAACAATTATTAGCTCCAACAGCTCAGTGAGTTTTGTTTGAAGTACATAAAGATCCCTAATACAGCCTGGTGAACCTAATGCCAATAAATGTATATACTGCAGTTTGTATTCTAAATTTACAATAAAGCTCTGTCCTCCAGCTTAACTGGGATCATCTTATTTGGACATAATATATAATTCTTATAATAGTGTAATGAATGGAATGGGAGCACATAGACACTGACAAAAGTCACGTTCTTTGCTCCACCAGCACCCAGTAACTCACCACAAAGATTACCCAACAGCTCGCATGGCCTTCATTCACTAATTCAAAATAACCCTTCCTGCCTGCAGCGGCAGCATAGCTCCCGCCAGCCAATCAAAGGGCAGAGTTCCACCGGCAGAAACACAACGGGTACCAGCAGCTCTTTTCATAACCAGTGATCCGAGACTTGTTAGCAGCCATGTAAAAGACACACACACACCCTCTCTCGCTCTCTTCCACACACATGCACACTGGACCTTTTACTGGGTGCATAAAGAAAATGCTGTCAGCCCTACATAACAGAACAAAAGTCTTCTTAACAGACAATTAGGATTTTTCCTGCTGTTTTTGTCTGCATCAATGCATGCCTTCACTCTTTCTCCAACATTATCCCTATTTTCTCTCTGGTCCCCCTCTTTCTGCCAGTGTCTCTCTTTTCAACCCCTAGACTGACCATCCTTCAGGCCTGTTTAGGCTGTCAGTTTCTGCTGAGACCAAACCAAAAGGAAATGAAAAAGAGACCAGAAAAGTTTAAACAAAGACCAGTGAGGGAATGTGATGTGGCTAAAGGCAACACTTACAGCATCGCTAAGGCCAAATATCTCAATGCCATAAAACCCTCTCCTCATCGGTTCACAAGACAGTGGTAATGACGTGTTATACAATGTTATTTTGCTTTACTGCTAATATTGAGCTCTGGCATTGCACAAGGCTGAAGGAAGGATTAATTTTATAGTAAAAATTGAAACTGCAAAATCCCAAAAACTGCAGTCCTTAGATGATCCCTTGAGGCCGACACCAAAAGTGAGAGAATCTATAAATTCTCAAGTTAAAATGGCCAGCTTTACTTGATTTCCACTTTTTAATAAATGTATTTTATATATACTGTATTTCTTTTTAAGCTAAAGCTGATAGCTGTATGCTAGGCTTGTAAGTGTTTGATGAAAAGAACTGATTTTCAGAATGATCACAATGGCAAATGATTACCATGTGAAAACAGCATACATGACAGCAGACTAAAGGGGAAATTAAGTGGATGTATAATTTGAGACCGAACACCACATGTTGAAATTCAAGTAAGGATGTGTGTGCACAAGTGTGTCTTCTCCTCTAACATAGCTTATGTAGGGTTATTGTTTGTGATTCAAGAGGAACATAGATATAATCCTCTGGATGGTGATAGCTATGCTGCAGCACACACAAAAGCTTCTCCTGCATTAAAAAGTGAGGCCCTGAGAGGCACAGTCCCACACACACTTGTTTTGTTTTTCTCCCCCGTCTCTGTGTTTCACAGGAAAATCCAGTCAGGTTCTTTGAAAAGCTTGTGGCTCTCTCCATGACTTGCTGGGTCAGATTTTGGTGGCCCAAGTAGGCTGGAAAGGTACAGAGCTGAGCCGGGGTGAAGCATCCAGGGATGACAGACTTTAGAAATCCTGCTTGCCCGACGCCCCGTCTGTTTCATTAGCCATTACCTCCCGCTCTAATTTAGATGACGAGCAGACAAGCAGGTGAGGGTGTATGTGTGTGTGTGATTGTGGGGGCGGGTAGAGTTAGGACTGTTTGTTTGTGTGTGGGTGTGTGTGTCCAAGTTTATTGGTGTGTGTTTGTGTTTTCCATCTCCCATGCTGACAGGATTCCTGTGATGCAGCTCTTGCTTTTCTCCCTGTGAACAGCAAGCAGCCCTAATGACCCCACTCTAATTGCACAGTGTCAATATTGTTGCATTTAGATTCCCATAGCTCTCATACAATATGCACAAAGATGGATGGCTCATCAGAACCCAATACGCTGCCACTCAGCAAGTTGGCTGAGGTGCATAAACGCTGATATCATGTTGCAGACTGCAGCTTTGGTGAAATCGTTACTTGTGCAGTGTGTCAAATTATATTTATTTCTAGAGGCACCTCTGTTTTTGAACTTTAGTATCTCAAAGTGATGCTGAAAAACAATTTCCTGCATTTCTTATTTCTAGGCTGGACTATTGTAATTCATTAACAGGCTGTGCTAAAAACTCCTTGAAAAGCTGCACGGACTACGATAAAACAGCATATTTCTCCCATACTGGCTTCTCTTCATTGAATCCAGAAACAAATTTAAAATCTTTCTCATCACATATAAGGAATTGAATAATGACCTTATAGTACCATATCACTCCATTAGAGCACTTTGCTCTCAGACTGCTGGTTCCTACTTGTGCTTACTAGGATATTAAAACACCATCTTCTATGAAACCAGTTTTCAGTTTGGATGTAGAAAACAGACACCCTCTCTCTTTTTAAGATTAGGTTTAAAACTTTTCTTTTTGATAAAGCATTAGGCTGGATCAGTTGACCCTGAATCCTCCCTTAGTTATGGAGCAATAGGTCTAGGCTGCTGGGGGATCCTTTACTGCTACTGTTACTCCACTCTGCATTTAACCGTACGCTATTCTTAATCTCTGGACCTCTTGTGTCTTTTGTCTCATCTTGTATTTTCCTTATAATATACGCACCTTTAGGTGACTGTTGTTGTGAAATTGAAATGAAAACAAATTAAATATTGATGAATTATAAAAATAAACTATGCATGAACTACTCGCCAGTTACCAGAATCCAGTTATCTCCTCAGACCCTCTTCACCGGCCTAAGATGCCAACTCTTCTTTTGGCTTGTCCTTTGAGGCTTCGCCACAGAGGATCATCTGTCTCCATCTCAGCCTACCCCTAACATCCTCTTCTGCCACACCAACCCTCCGCATGTCCTCTCTCACTACATCCATGATTACTCCCTGAGGTCTTCTTCTGTTCCTCCTGCCTGGCAGCTCCATATTCAACATCCTTTGTCCATTGCATTCACTATCCCTCCTCCACACAAACCATCTCAGTCTTATCTCTCTTACTTTGTTTCCAAACCTCTTAACCTGATGTACTCATTTCTAATCCTAGCCCTACTGCTCACTTCCAACAAAAACCTCAGCATCATCAACTCCATCAACCAGCTCTCTCCTTTTACCAGCCATAGTCCCTACATTTAAAGTCCCTACCCTCTCCTAATGACAAAAATCACATTCTGATTACCTAGAAGTAAAATAGCATTTGGTGAGTTCAAAAAAGTCTGAGCATCATTCCTGCGTCAGTGGAAGGATACAGCTTGATGAAATTTGACTTGTTTTACAAAGAAGAACTGACAGTAATCTGTTACAGGTTACAAGCTCGTTTTTTAATGGTTAAAAAATTAGCACAGTAAATTTTTTTGTGAGTGCAATCAGAAAGACTAGATTATTTACAAGGACAGCAATAAAGCCGAGGCAGTGCCTGACATTGAACACTGAGTTACTACCCAATATATTGACTGATTATAGACAGACAATCAATGAAGACACTCGAACTTTATTAACATCTCCGGTTAGTTTTTGAGTGGGATCGTTAAGGATTCTGACATCGTAACAGAGAACTGTTACTAATAGTCACAATCAGACTTTAAAAAGAAACCATCAGCTCTGCACTTATCAAATTACCCCAAATCTATTTTCAGAACAAAGACTCTGGATTAGGACTGAAGGCTTTCGCCTGACCAGCTGTAATGCTGATTTAAATCTCTCTGGTAACATAATTATATCTGCGCTCCCTCTTGATTTGAGGGTCATGAGAAACATTATAATACTTTTCTGTCTCCCAAAGCAAGAAAATCAAAGGATTAAACATTAAAAATCCCTAATCTGTAACTAGCAGCTTGGCATTATTCTTGCAAAAACGCCGCTGTGTGTCTGTGAGAAACTTGTTTCTGAAGTGCATGGATATGTGGGAAGTAGCGCTTGCTGGGATTTATGAGAGATTAAGGCAAACTTTCGCTTTAAGATTAAATATGTGTAATCTTTAAACCTAACAAGACTGAGGGATTAGGAAGACTTCTATGACTAGAAAAATCCCTTATCAACATGACGTGATGCTGTGATAATGCCTTGAAAGAATACTTTAATCTTGAGTAGTTTGCTTGGGCTGACTGGTTGGTTCTGTCCAAAGTCTTCCCTTTTGTGTGCATTTAATTCTCCATTTGGAACTAAATGCAGCTGCAAACAGATGTTTATTAGAACTCTGTGATGGCCAAACCCATGGCCACACTGAAAAGTCAGTAACTCCTATATTTATTTCTTGGCACATAATAAAACATTTTAGTTTCAGATAAGTCTATTGGTTTAAATGCATTGGTTCCATTTGTAAGCGCGCACATTTAGTTACTTGTGTATTTATTCCAGTTTATTTGTTTGACTAATCTTTGTTTTACCATTTCTCATTTGTCGTGATTCCGGAGAGTTGCCTGACAAAAGGTGGTGGCCAGGGGTTAAAGGAGTTATATTCCAGAGAGGGATAATTGGACCACACCACCACTTCCTGTTGGGTGGGGGATAATGTGTGTTTTCTGTTATTTAAAAAGCTTTTGTATTTGGTTGGGTATTTGAGCTTGGGGTTTAGTGGGTTTTGATTTTCTTCTTTGGTGTTTCATTTACTAACAAACTATACGGTACTGCATTGTGTTTTTAGGTTCGTGATTGTGTTGTGTTTAGTTACCCCTAGTGTGTCAATGGTCTGATCAGCCATTATATATACCCCTGTGTGTCATTTCCTGTTTGGGTCAATTATGTTTGTTTGAGCAGTCATTTGGTTTGTTAAGTTTGCAATCGCTTTGCCTGAGTTAAGTTCTGTTTCTTTGACCTCTTTTACGAGCTCAGCATTTATTTTTGTAAACATTATTTTTGGGTTAATAAACGAAACCCCTTATTGCTAAATTCCTGTGACTCCTCCTGCTTTTTCAACTCGGTCCAT